>PVIY010025962.1:0-35995 GCA_004026745.1 Myrmecophaga tridactyla | reverse complement strand
ACTCAAATGGGTGGAGACATGTCATCCCTTAATCCAATTTAACGACCACTCTTGACTAAATCACATCATCCAGGGAGATGATCTCATTACAGTTTCAAACATACAGTATTGAATACAGATTATTCTACCTTTAAGGAATGGGTTTTATATCAAAACATGGCTTTTCTTAGGGGGCATACTTCTGTTCAAACCAGCACAGATGGTATTGTAAATACTATTGTTTTATTTAATTTTTTTAACATTGTCACAAGCACATAGAATTACAGTTAATTTCTGTGTAGTGACATAGTATCAACAATTTGCTAAAGCAAACTTGTCAATTCTAATAATTCCTTAAAAGATTCTTTTATATATTCAAAGTATACAAATATAATCAATTTTATTTCTTCTTTTCTTATTCTTATCCATTTTATTTCATATTCTTGCCTTATTTTACTAGCTAGTAACTCAATTAAAATGTTGACTAGAAATGGTGTTAGTGGGCATCAACCTTTATCTAGATTCTCTTCTCAAAGGGAAAGTTTTCAATATTCACCGTTGTATAACATTTACTATGGTTTTTGTGCAGGTACCTTTATCAGATTAAGAAAGTTCCCTTCTGTTCTAGTTTGCTAAAGATTTTTTTTTAATAATTAATTCATGTTAACTGTTACCAAATTATTTTTTTCATCCTTTAATATGATCATATGACATTTAATTTGTTGAATGTTTTATCCTTTAATTTCCTTTTGTCTGATTGATTTTCTAATTTTAAATTTACCTTATATTCCAGGAACACATTGTCATAATATAGTATGCTTTTTATATCTTTACTTTTGTTTTGCTAATATTTTGTTTGGAAATTTTTGCATTTATAGATATATTTTTAAACTTTTTAAATTGTGAAATATAACATATATACAAAAAAGCAATACATCTCCAAGTACATTTGAACAAGTAGTTATAGAACAGATTTTAAAGTTTGATATGGGTTACAGTTCCATGACTTTTCGTTTTTTCTTCTAACTGCTCCAGACACTGGAGACCAACAGAAATATCAATTTAATGATTCAGCATTCATTGCATATATTTGCACAAGTAACATTTCTTACTTATTTCTCACTATCATTGTCAGATTTTTTTTCTTTTTTTTTAATTTGCATATGGGCAGGAGGCACCAGGGATCTAACTCCAGACCTCCAGCACGGCAGGTCGGAGCTCTGCCTGCTGAGCCACGGCAGCCACCCTCATTGTCAGATTTTGATGTCATTTCTTTGATAACTCCTAAAATGAATTGGAGAGTGCTTCCTCTTTTTTCTATTCTCTGGAACAGCTCGCATAAGATTGGCAGTATTACTCATTTCAGTGTTTATTAGAATTAACTAGCAAAG
The DNA here is from genome assembly GCA_004026745.1 of Myrmecophaga tridactyla. Lineage (NCBI taxonomy): Eukaryota > Metazoa > Chordata > Mammalia > Pilosa > Myrmecophagidae > Myrmecophaga > Myrmecophaga tridactyla. The sequence goes on along the minus strand of PVIY010025962.1, from coordinate 34,625 downwards.
CCATTTGGATTTAGAGGTTTTTTTGTGGCAAGGTTTTAGTAAAGATTTAATTTCCTTAATAGTTCTAATGCTATCATTTTTTAAATATGTCTTTTTGTGGTTCAGTTAGTAGTGTTTTTCTAGGGATTTTTCATCTAAATTTTCAAATGTGCTGGTATACATTTATTTGCAATATTTCTTGTATATTTATTATCTATAGGATCAGCAGTGATGTCATACATACACACATTATTAATTTTTAGTTTTTTTAAAGAACATACCTTTGATTTTCTTGATCCTTTCTATTGAATAGTCTCCTTTTACTTCATTAATTTTTGCTCTGGTATTTATTATTTTTGTATTTTTACTTTCCCTGAATTTTTTTTCTTTTACTACTAAGAAAGAAGGTATGATGATTAATATTTAACTCATTTTAGCTTTGCTTATTTCTAGTTTATGAATAAATGGTATAAATTTCTCTAGAAGTACTGCTTTAACTCCATCCTATAAGCTTTGATATGAAGTATTTTTATTTTCAGTCAGTTCGAAGTATTTTCTAATTTTCATTGTAATTTTTTCTCTGACCCATGGGTTATTTGTAATGATCTTATAAAATTTCCAAAGTATGGCAATTTTCAGATATCTTTTAATTATTGTTTCTTACTTAACTCCACTGTGATCTTAAAACACACTGCTTGATTACAGTCTTTTGAAATTTGTAAGATTTGCATTATGGCTCAGTCCATATTCTATTTTTGAAAATGTTCTTTTTGTGCTTGAAATTAATGTTTTCTGAGTTGTGAGTGCAGATTTCTCCATAGGTCCTATAAGTAAAGTTTCCCAATCATGCTGTTTAAATTTTCTATATCCCTTCTAATTTTTTGAGTCTGCATTTTCTGTCAATACTGAAAGAGATGGATTAAAAATCGCCCACCATAATTATGGTTTTGTCTAACTCTACTTGTAGTTATGTTAATTTGTTATTTTTAAAATTTGAGGCCCTATTATTAAGTGCATACAAATTTAGAATAATTTTATCTTCCTGATGAATTGCTCTGTACCTTTTATCATTATGAAGTGTTCCTTTATCTATAATAATGCTTTTTATTTAAAAGCCTGATAATATTAAAGCTACATCAGCTTTCCTTTAGTTAGTAGTCACATGGTGGACCTTTTACCATCCTTTTGCTTTCAACTTCATGATCTCCACACAAAACAATGGAAACTTATTGATTTCTAATTAGACAGTTATTTTCTATCAACACATTGAAGCTATGATGCGATTGTTTTTTTGGCTTCCATTGTTGTTGCTGGGATCTAACTGTGATTTCTTCATAGGTATATGCTGCAGGTATGGGCCAGACAATTCCAGAATACCTATTCCTAGATCAAAGTTTACTATCTCATGCTCTGAGAATCTTTACAAGTCTTCTGGGCTAAACCAGAAACACTGGTTTAAAAAAATAAAATAAAATTCTATGAGGAATTTTAAATATATATGAACCTCAGAACCTCTCCATACTTTAAAAAATAGGCAAGTTTCAATCCCTGGTGCCTGCCCATGCAAAAAAAAAAAAGAAAGAAAGAAAGAAAGGGCAAGCCACGTGTGGTAGTTAGATTCAGTTGTCAACTTGGCCAGGTGAAGGTGCCTAGTTCTGTTGCTGTGGACTTGAGCCAATGGTACGTGAACCTCATCTGTTGCTGATTACATCTGCAGTTGGCTAAGAGGCGTGCCTGCTGCAATGAATGGCGTTTGACTTAATTGGCTCGTGCTTAAATGAGAGAGCTCAACGTAGCACAGCCCAAGCAGCTCAGCATACCTCATCTCAGCACCTGCAGCTCAGCCCAGGCCTTTGGGGATACAGAAAGGAATCACCCCAGGGAAAGTTGTTGGAACCCAGAGGCCTGGAGAGAAGGCCAGCAGAGATCGCCCTGTGCCTTCCCACGTAAGAAAGAACCTCAGTGGAAAGTGAGCTGCCTTTCCTCTGAAGAACTGACAAAATAAATCCCCTTTTATTAAAAGCCAGTCCGTCTCTGGTGTGTTGCATTCTGGCAGCTAGCAAACTAGAACACCATGCTCCAATGTCAGACCCTGCTTTCGCAGTCCATGTCCACTCACGTCTGCCCATGGTGGCCACCACTCAGCAGCTGGTAGGAAAATGGCACTGGTCAACAGCATAGACTTTGATGAATACTTTGGGGAAGCAGGAGTGGGGATGGTTTTGCAAAAAATGGGAGTATTGACTAAGCCAGATTGCATCATTGCTTGTAACAACGAATGCCTCATCATAAAAACCAAGGGCACATTGAAAACAATGCAGTTTTCTTGTAACCTGGGAAAGAAGTTTGAAGAAAATATACCTGATGGCAGAAAAACAGAATGTCTGCAACTTAACAAAGGGTGTATTTGTTCAACACCAGTAATGGAATGGGAAGGAAAGCGCAATGACCAGAGAAGTGGAAGGTGGGAGATTTGTGGTGGAATGCCTAGTGGACAATGTCACCAGTACTTGGGTCTACAAAAAATAGAATAAAAGTTCCATCATCACCTTTGGGTAGGATTTAGCTGTGAGAATGGAGAAGCTCAGTTTAACGAACACATTTCCATTCTGCTTTACTTTTTGCCATCATTGTTTTCAACTGTCTTTATCATGAACGTTTTGCATCCAACTACTTTAAAGAGTTAGTTTAATTAGGATCATCTCTTTGGTAAGTAAATAAATGTATTTGTGCTAAAAAAAAAAAAAAAAAAGACCAAGACCTGAGATTAGGACTGCTACATAATTTGTGGAGCCAGTGGAAAATGAAAATGCAGAGCTTCCTGATAAAAATTATTTAGAATTTCAAAACCATAATAGCAGGACATTAAACCGTATGCGAAGCCTTTCTGATACGGGGTCCTGAGCACAGGTTGTACACCCATGAAGCTGGCCCTGAGATAGACTCTGCTTGCTGATCCAATCCATTACTTTCCTGCATGAATGGAGCCTTTTGTTCCATTAGGACTACAGTGAAATTCAAAGAAGAAATCTGTTTACAAGAAATGAGTTATGAAACTTTAGAAAGCATCAATAAAGTTCTTGAAAATATAGACAGACTTTTTCTAGAAAATATATAAGCACAATCATTCTTACAGTTCTCAGCTATTGATTTCAGAAGACAACTTATCCTGATTATTATTACTTAATAAGTAAGTGGAAGTATCAAAGAAATGAAGGGACACACTTTGTTCATTGATCCCAACCATTATCATTTAGGATAGGTAGCACTGAAGTAGAGGGAAAAAAATCCAAAATTCATTTCTGTTTTCTGGATATTTTCCCATAGCTACCATCTACCCTTTAGATTTCACCTTAGAAATAATAACTTAGATGAAGCAAATGCATGCCGTGAGAGAATAACCATTGTGTACTATATGGATGGAAGGGTATCAAGCTAAATTAAAACTCAGCTATGTAATAAGATACAGTATTTACTTTAGATTAAACAAATGAAGGGCAATACTATTATCCATTCATTGAACTAATGTTTACTGAATGCCAAATGGGGAGACAGTAAAAATGTATATCTATGTATGCCTTCAGGTATTAGTGCTAAAGATTAGTGCAGGAAAGGAAAGAGAAATAGGAAGTAGCAAGGGGTTGGAATTTTAAAAGGGTGGTCAAAGTAGACTTCATTGAGAAGATGATATTTGAAGAACTGCATGAGAAGATGAGGACATTCATTAGAGTTCTTAGTGTGTTTGCAGTCCGAGAATAATGATTCAGTGGACAGGAAGAGACAAGATAAAGGAGAAGATATAAATGCTGGGAGAAGTTCTGCAGCAGATGAAGGTGTCAGATCCGGAGCACAAGCAGAGGAAGTGGCACGTGAAAGGAAAAGACATTCAGCTTCCGAGATCAGAGGAAATGATTAAAAATGAGTTCATCCATAAGTACACAGAATCTAGAATAGGGCATGAGGTCTTGTTGGTTGTCCAAGTTAGTGTGATATTTCCCAGAGTAATGTGGGCAGTGAATAAAGAAGTATTTGCAAAGTCCCCTTGGGAGACGGGAGAAAGGAGGAAATACTCAACTTCCCCATTTGGAGAGTTCCTGATATCCTCATAAGCAGTGGGGACAACCAAATCAATAGGCTGAGCCCTCAATCTTGGGGTTCGCCCCTATGAAATTTATTCCTGCAAAGGATAGGCTAAGCCTACTTATAACTATGCCTAACAGTCACCCCCAGAGACCGTTTTTTTTTTACTCAGATGTGGCCTTTCTCTCTAAGTCAACACAGCAGGTGACCTCACTGCCCTCCCCCTTACACGGGACACGACACCCAGGGGTACAAATCTCCCTGGCAACGTGGGATAGAACTCCCGGGATATGCCAGGACCCAGTATCAAGGGATTGAGAAAACCTTCTTGACCAAAAGGGGGGAGGGGGGAGAGAAATGAGACAAAATAAAGTTTCAGTGGCTGAGAGATTTCTCAAAACAGAGTTGAGAGGTTATCCTGAAGGTTATGCTTATGCATCGTATAGATATCCCTTTTTAGTTTATGGTGTGTTGGAGTGGCTGGAGGGAAGTACCTGAAACTGTTGAGCTGTGTTCCAGTAGCCTTGATTCTTGAAGATAACTGTTTAACGATATAGCTTTTACAGCGTGACTGCATGATTGTGAAGACCTTGTGTCTGATGCTCCTTTTATCCAGGGTATGGACAGATGAGTAAAAAAATGGATAAAAATAAATAAATAGTATGGGGACAAGGGGTAAAATAAATTGGGTAGATTGAAATACTAGTGGTCAATGAGAGGGAGAGGTATGGGGTGTGGGATATATGAGTTTTTTTTTTTTCAATTTCTTTTTCTGGAGTGATGCAAATGTTCATCACGGTGATGAACACACAGTTATGTGACAATATTATGAGCCATTGATTGTACACCATGTATGGACTGTATGTGTGTGAAGATTTGTCAATTAAAAAAAAGTTCAGAGTAAAAAGGCATTGTAAACTGTTAACTTCTGCACTAAGATGCTATTAGCAAACTTAATTCCTATGTGGCACATGATGAAGTCTAAAGAAATAGTGGTATTATTAGCAGAGAAAAGAAAGCATAGGATAGAAAGGTAAGAGTACATAACTTTTGAGAGCTGAGTTCTAGAGAAAAGGGAAAAAGCTTATTTAAAGTAATGCATAGGAAAAAATAATTAACGAATTATTAATTTGACAGGTTAAAAAAGAAACACCATGCAAAATGAGAATATCACTTTACAATTTTGAGAGAAAAATTATTTTGTAGGAAATTCAGGGGGTGGCAGTTACCTGGTATGCACCAGAAATTTATTTATTGTCAATAAACACTGGTTTGGACTTCATGGTCCCTGGTAATTGGGGCAAGAATGAACTATGTCATAGAGTACATCTTTCATTTTCTGATACAGGAATGTATGTAAAATCATTTATATGGGCATAAATTTTTCCAGAACTAAACTTAAGGACAAATTTATATAAGTCCTTTTATGTATAACATAATAGATAATATTTTGTAGGATCTAGGGTCGCCCTTGCCCCCCTCCATTTTGAGAGCAAGTCACATAGGCACTACATCACTGGGGACAGACTTTAAAGGTCAAAGAAGGTAAAGCCCCGCCCCTGATAACCAAATCTCACGAGAGTCTGCTGAAACCCCATTGTAACCAAATCTCTCCAGAATCTGCTGAAACTCCATTGTAACCAAATCTCACTAGGTTGCTAAACTTTATAAGCCTTTCCCTAGGCACTCCTCTCTCTCTTGGCTTTGGTGGAGTGCAGACTTTCATCTCCCCACTGGCTGTCACTGGGGGAGATCTTGCTCCTGTCCGTAAGCCTCTAATTAAACTCACGGGTGAGCTTCTGTCTAGCACGCTCTTTGATCTCAGGGTTGTGTTGGGCTGGGACATTTGACAAGCTGGCCAGGAGACCAGAGAGCTGCCAGCCATAGAGAGCATGAATCTGGGAAAGGGAGACTCTGCAGAGGAGATCCTGGGCACCCTGCTTCCCTGGTACAGGGAGGGGTCCCCGCTCATCTGACTGTGCTGCAGTCAGTTGGCTGTTGTGCAGTATGGCCAGCTGTGGCAGGCTGTCTCGAGGAAGACAGAAATTTGCAGGTCAGCGAGGGCCACTGCAGGGGGCCATTTCAGAAAGACAGGGAAATCTGCAGATTTGGAGGATGCATTGAATGAGAGGCCATGCCTTGTAGATAAGAATTTAGGAAGATTAGCATGCTAGTATGCTAGGGGAAGAGAGCATATCCTGACTTCCTCTCACTGGGTTCCCATAGATTCTTTATCTGATATTGAGAAGGAGAAAAAAGAAGTTTGGGAGGCAAAGGGTGGAGTGACACCAACTTTGTATGCCATGTTTCCGAAGGTTGCCTCTTTCCTATAAGTAATTAACACTCAGTTCTTTAGTATTCCCTTAAATAGGGCCAATCCATTTTCACCCTCACCTGGTGTATTAGTCAGGGTTCCCTAGAGAAACAGAACCAACAGGAGAGATCTGTACATATGAGATTTATAAAAGTGTCTCACACAGCCCTGGGAATTGAAGAGTCCAAAATCTGTAGGGCAGGCTGTGAAGCTGGCAACTCCAATGAAGGGTCTGGATGAACTCCAAAGGAGAGGCTTGCTGGCTGAAGAAGCAGCCAAAAGTCTCTTTTCTTCCTAAAAAAAAGTCTTCAACTGACTCGATTAGCTCATTGGTGGGAGACACACCTTAGTTGATCATGGATGTAATTAACTGATACAATTAACTGACTGATTATTTAATACACCAGCCCTCTGATTTATCAACCAGCCAGGAAATTTCCCCATAGCAAGAGTCAGGCCAGTGCTTTCCTGACCAGATGACTGGGCATCGTCACTTGGTCAAGCTGACACCAGAACCTAACCATCACACCTGGGAAGGAGAATAAAGAATTTTCATCAGGCTCCCATAAGGCTAATCACATAATCTGACCATCTGCCATGGGTTCATAGCAAAGGATTTTGGATAAATGGAAAAATGTAACACTAATTCATTATATTGATGATGTCATGTTAACCAGTAACTCTTTCCCAGAACTGAAAAAATAGCCTCATTTTCATTGCTATTTCATCTTAACAGCCAGGGATGGACAATTATCATGGTGGACTGCAATGCCTTGGCTGCCCTGTCAAATTCTTGGATATTGTATGGTTGGGAAAGGCAAAATGTATTCCCTTTGTAGTAATTGATAAGGTGCAATGTTTCCCTATGCTACATACACCAAAAAAAAAAAAAATGAATGGCTTTCTTAGGATTGTTGGGGTATTGGAAATCTTTAGTTCCTCACTCACCCCAAATGTTAAAACCTGGGTATGTTGTTGTGCCGGTTTGAAAGGATGTATGTACCCTAAAAAGCCATGTTTTAATCCTAATCCCATTTTGTAAAGGCAGCTGTTTCTTCTGATCCCTATTCAATATTGTATGTGTGAAACTTTTAATTAGATCATCTCCCTGGAGATATAACTCAATCAAGAATGGTTGTTAAGCTGGATTAGGTGGAGATGTGGCCATTCCACCATTCCAGGTGCGTCTTGATTAGTTTACTGGAAACCTATAAAAGAGGAAACATTTCAGAGAAAAGGAGAGATTCTGAGAGAGCAGAGAATGATAGAGCCACATGAGAAGCAGAGAATCCACCAGCCAGTGACCTTTGGAAATGAAGACAGAAAATGCCTTCCAGGGAGCTTCATGAAACAGGAAGACAGGAGAGAAAGCTAGCAGATGTGTTCGCCGTTTGCCTTTCCAAATGAGAGAGAAACCCTGACCATATTTGCCATGTGCCTTCTCACTTGAGAGAGAAACCCTGAACTTCATTGACCTTCTTGAACCAAGGTATCTTTCCCTGGATGCCTTAGATTGAACATTTCTATAAACTTGTTTTAATTGGGACATTTTCTTGTAAACTTGCAATTTATTAAATTCTCTTTTTTTAAAGCCATTCTGTTTCTGGTATATTGCATTCCAGCAGCTGGCAAACTAGAACACTTGTGATTAGGGAAAGCTATCCCTGGGGATGGGATACCTTCCAGCATGCTGCTTTCAAAAAACCAGATGTGCCATCATACTGGCTCAGGCTTTATGGGGGGAGTGGATACAGATGTGATTTGTGAAGTAAATGTGGCCAATTCCAATATTGGCTTTGGGTGGGGCTTGTGGCAAAGGCAACAGGCAAAGGAAGTTCCCATCAGCTTTTGGTTTCAGTTATGGAAAGGAGACGAACTGTGATACAGTCTCTTAGGAAAACAACTGTGTGCTGCCTATAATGCTTTACTGCAAGTTGAAAGACTAACTCAGAAATGCCCTGTGAAATTAAGCACATCTGTCCCCGTACAGGGGTGGGTACATACTTACCTGCTATGGCACAGCATTTTGAATAACAGCCCCTTAAGTATGGAAATGCATGATATCCATGATTACCTATGTGGAAGAACAATGCTTGCCCCTCCCTGCTGATCCCCACCTCCCACCAGGTGGCTGTCTTTCTGTGCCCACTGATGGATGCGGCAGTATACCTAAGTCTGCCTCGTACACTGATGGATCAGCACACAGGCAGCCTGCCACCTGGACAACTGTACCCGTGCAACCTAGTACGGACACTATATGGTGGGAAAATGGGACTATACAAAGCAGCCAATGGGCTGAATTAAGGGCTGTATGGATGGTTGTTCATGAACCAGGAGATGCATTAACTATTTGTGCTGAAAACTGGGCAAGGTACCAGGGTCTGGCAGTGTGAATGGCCACCTGAAAGCAAGAGCAATGGACTGTTGTCTGCTGCCTCTTATGGGGAAAAGAAATGTGGGAAGATATCTAAACAACCGTTTACAAGCCAAAGGTAACTGTGTGTGCAGGTTTGAAAGTATTATGTACCCCAGAAAAGCCATGCTTTAATCCTGATCCAATCTTGTGGGAGAAACCATTTATTTTCATCCTAATTCAATACTGTAGGTTGGGCCCTCTTGATTAGACTATCTCCATGGAGATGTGACACACCCAAATGTGGGTGTGACTTTCAATTAGATGGAGATGTGACCCCACCCATTCCAGGTGGGTCTTGATTAGTTTACAGGAAGCTTTTAAAAGAGGAAACATTTTGGATAAATGATAGAAATGACAGAGCTTAGAAAAATGACAGAATCCTTAGAGCTGACAGAGCAAATGTAGACACTTGGAGAACAATTGCTTCAGAGAACAAAGACACAGATGTTTGGAGATGCTTGGAGCCCAGTGGACATGACCGTAAGATGTTAAGCAAGCCAGAACCTAGAGAGAGCCAAGGGAAACCAAGAGATGAAACCCAGCCCCAGAAAAGCCAAATGAGGAACCCCCACAGGAACAGAGGCTGAAAGCAATGGAGCCCAGGAGCAAGGGACCAGCAGATGCCAGCCACGGGACTACCCAGCTGACAGAGGTGTTCCTGACCCATCAGCCTCTCTTAAGTGAAGGTAACCTTTTGTTTGTGCCTTAATTTGGACACTTTCACTTCCATAGAACTGTAAGCTTGTAACTTATTAAATTCCCCTTTGTGAAAGCTGTTCCAGTTCTGGTATATCACATTCTGGCACCTTGCAAGCTAACACACCATGTTTTATCTCTCTGCCCATAAAATGCGCTCTTTATCTGGCAATATTAAAGCAGATGCTGTAGCAAAAATTCATAGTCTAACGCCAACAAAGCATAAGACTGCCAAATGATTGCATAGAAAAACAGGACACCATGAGTACCAGACTCTGTGGAGACAGCACAGCAACTCCAGCTGCCCATCTCCAGACAACCACTGACAGGAGTCATGGACGCCTGCCCCTCATGTTTGCTGCAGTGCTCAAGGATGCTCCCTCTTCAACTCGGTTACATTGGTCATGGGCAGGTTCTGGTTACCAGGTGTCAGGCAAATTAAATGAGGCCCCTTCCCTCATCTGGAGGTGCAAACTTTGCTTTTATAGCCCTGGGTACCTTCCCAGTAGGGAAAGCTAACCAAAGAGCTACAACGCATAGCTTAGAAAAAGCTTGGTGCATTCTTCAGGGTCCCCACACATGTGGACAGTGATAGCGGGACCCTCTTCTGGACAGGTAACCTAGACTTGGGCAGCTGAACACGATGTCTTATGGGCATTTCACTTGCCTTACAATCACCAGGCCCGTGCAGGTGCTGCGAGTTCAGGTAAAAAGGCCAGCAATGCTACAGCCACAACCAGGTAATGAGTGCAACTTGCTCTTGCTGTGCTGCAAGCATTAGAAATTGGGGAAGATAAGGTTAATTGGCCTTGGTCCTGGCCAATGGAGCCATGTTGATTGGGAGTCGTAGGTCCCTGGTGTATTGGGGTCACTGCAAATTTAAGTATTAGACCATGGTTTACACACAAAATGCCAAAGGTTGTATATGTAACAACCCAGGACCCCCCAGACCCCCGGGTACAGTATTTGTGACTGTGGATTCTTATGCTCAGGCTAACTGTGAATTTGACTCCAGAAATCTCCCTACAAATGCAGGAGGAAAAATTGTGGTATCTGTTTACTAAAGGAAATTTTGCTTGTATTTTTGCCCTTAGGGTTATAGCAAATACCTTCCTGCAACAAGCTTCCATTGTAACCTACAGCACAGTAGATCTCAATGCTGAGTGTGCACTAGCAGCCACTGTCAGGTGCTGCCAGCCTGCCTTGGACTGGGACGCTGTGAACTGGATTCCGTAAAAACCCTGTTGGCCTGGCAGGATTCAGCACATGGGAAAAGGCCAGAAGAGGACTTTTTCGCATTTAGGACTGAAATCACAGGTTTTATCAATTATCACTGGAATGGTTTAATTCCCTTCTTTGGCCCTAATGGCAGCACTTTGTAAAGTTGTTACTTCTGTGTAGAGAACTCCTTATGTTCTGTTCTCTTACGCTGTTAACTAATGCAGTGTCTGTCCTGTGGTCAACGTGCTCTGCTGTGCGTGGGTGGGCTATAGGGTCCCAGGGCCCGGGCCCCGTCCCCTCCTGCATTTGGAGAGTATGTCATTTAGGCCCCTGCAGGGCCAGCACATTACAGGTCAAAGAATGCAGACCCCTCCCCTAATAACCAAATCTCACGACACTGTTAAACTTGATAAGCCTTTCCCTGGGCACTCCCCCCTCTCCTTTTTATTTTTTTCCTCTCTCTCTCCTTTGGGGGGGTGCAGGCTTTCATCTCCTGACTGAATTCCTAATTAAACTCGCAAGTAATCTCCTGTCTAGTGTGTTGTGTGGTTTCGGGGCTGTGTTGGGCTGGACCATATTTTTACTGTGGTTTTATTAAAAACAGGAATTGCTATCCAAGACTTTATAAACCAGAGAGTATGACATCAAATCACAGGTAAACAAGGGTTGAGTCATATGTTTTGTGATGAACTCACATACAGGTATGTTTACTCTTAATTCTGAATAAGGCCTGTCTAGAATTCACAGCAGAAGCCATGCAAAGAGCCATGCTTGGTTGCACCTCAGTATATGAATGAACTTAATGGCTTTGATGAAGTCCTAAATTAAATGGGCAGTAGCAATTGGATGTACAGTTTGAGAGGTAGCCCTGCAAAAATATATATACAATGGAATGTAGCATACAGAAGTACAACACTGCTACATTTAATAATGAGCGAATAGAATAGAAAAGTAGTGTAGATTCTGAGCTGACAACATAATAAAAATTCATAAAATGAATTTCTGAATTCATAAAAATGTTCCATAAAACATAGAGAAATATTTAAAATCCATAATTGAGCCTAAAAGAAAAAGAAAGTCCCAGGAGTCAGAAATGATAGCTAACTCATCTTTCGAGTGGGAGGTATATTAACTGATATGAATGTGAGTTATTGGGTAAGAATGTAGACTTTAATATACAGAGGCTGGGGTTAATAATCCTAGGAGAACATAATATGGCCTTGGACTTTTCAAGGCAAGGATATATGGCACTAATACTTCCTATTAAAAGCAAGGATGCTTGGAAGGATTTCCTCTCTGGGATTAATGGGACTAGAAAAACTGTCAAATCAAAGAGTCAAAGAAGCCAAGCAGGACTCTAGGATAGAGAGTCTCCCTTCCCTTCTCCATGGTGAGGCAGGCTAAACAGGAAGAGAGGGGAGGGAAGAACCCTGAAGGCACCCTGAACATGGAAGGTTAGCCAAGGCCAGCGGCCCCCTGTCTGGCACTCCTGCCTGGGGACTACCCACTCAGGGAAACACCCAGTGGCAGCCAACCCATCTAAAGCCAAAAGACCCCTACCTGAGGGAGTCATCAATGGGGAGGGGTGAAACCAAGGCATCCACCCAATACACCATCTACCACCAGGTACTGTCCTGGGGTGAGGGGAAGGTAGAAGAGAAAGCCCCGAACAAGGGGGCAGGGCGATAAGTAAAACTAATGTATAAAAAGCAAGTGACCCACATTGCCTATGGCTTCTCACCCACATCCTTCCTTACTTGAGAGAGTGCCCGCATGTCCTTTTACATATGTAGCTAACAGATTTCTTACCTAGTGCTCTATCTGTGCTGTGCCTCTGAATTCTTTCTTACTCAACAGGCAAGAAGCTGGAAACCAAAATCCGGTAACAATGGGAGGCCAAAACTAAAGCCGACTTTCTCCTGGATGTGGAATCAGAATTTATTCTACCCCTATGGTGAGGGAACCCCAAGCTGAGATATTAATATTAAAACTGGTGGTGGACTCCAGTGAAAAACCCCTAGGGTACCTGGCAGAAGCAAACACAATACTTTTTTATAGGTCATTGTTTATCCTTAAACAATGCCACATGAATTTTACACTCAAGATTTACAATCAAAACGAAAAAATTCAAAGTACACAATAAAAAATGACAAAACACGGGAGATTAGAAAATAGTCCACAAACAGTACAATAAACAGGAGAATAAGCAATCTTGAGAACTTGAGCTATAGAAAAATATGCTTGCAAAACAATTATCTTTCAAATTATTAAAAAGAGAAAAGAAATATTGGAGAGGCTGGAGGGAAGTGCCTGAAAATGTAGAACTGTACTCCAGTAGCCATATTTCTTGAAGATGATTGAATAATGATAAAGCTTTTGCAATGTGACTGTGTGATTGTGAAAACCTTGTGTCTGATGCTCCTTTTATCTGTGGTATGGACAGATGAGTAAAATAAATGGATAAAGAATAAATAAATAATAGGGGAAACAAATGTTAAAATAAATTTAGTAGATTGAAATGTTAGTGATCAATGAAAGGGAGTGATTAGGAGTATAGGAAAAAATAGGGGAAACAAAGGCTAAAATATCTTGGGTAGATGGAAATACTAGCAATCACTGAGAGGGAGGGGTAAGGGGTATGGTATGTATGAGTTTTTTTCTTTTTATTTCTTTTTCTGAATTGATGCAAATGTTCTAAGAAATGATCATGGTGATGAATGTGCAACTATGTGATGAAAAAAAGAGAAAAGAACCAAAAAAAATAAGAACCAAAATTATAGGATAATATATATGAAAGTAAGGAATTTTGATTAAAAAAGTATTATTTCTAGGAATGAAACTTTAAAAATTCAGTGTACTTCTTTAAGATTATATATAGCTGAAGAAAGAAGTAGTAAAGTGGAAAATGGTGCTGAGAATATCATTCAGAATGGATCTTATGAGAAAAGAAAGGAAAATAAAATTAAGAGGCTAAAAGACATGAAGGACAGACTGAAAGACACAATTTATATCTAGAAATGGTTTCAGAGAGAAAGGGGAGAATCAGGAGAGACTACATATGAAAACATTTTCCAGAAATGATGAAAGAAATAAATACCCAAGTTAAAGAAGCACACTGAGTTTGGAGAAAATAAAATAAAAACCAATTCACACCCATATACATTACAGTGATAATATAAAGTATCTAAAATAAAATAATTCTTAAGGCAACCTGGAAGAAAAGATGGAACTATTGTAACCAAGGATTAGGATTTAACAAATGATTATTATTACTAGAACATTATATAAAGGCTCTTTTTTCTTTCTGGTATATTAGAATAGAGAGAAAATACCTGAAATCTCTGAACTGTAATCCAGCTGCCCTGATCTCTGAGAATGATTATAGAACCCTTAATTTGTGCCTTTGTCCATTTTCTTACTTTAGAAATTTGCAAGGGCAGATTAACTGGTTGCAGCCATTAACTGGTCGCAGCCCCAGTTTCATTCCTTTATATTTGTAAATTCTGTTTATGCTTGCTATTGAAATGATAACTCTGTCTCCCTACCCTTCTGCTTACACTTGCTATTGAAATGGTAATGACTTCATCGACCTTTGTTAGAATCCCCCAAATCCTTGAACCCCCTAGACTCAAAGAGACAGATTTTTAGGCTGATAGGCCCTCTGCTCTCCTGCTTTCTGCCTAGCAATAAACTCTATCTCTTTATGAACCCCTGGTGTCTCAGGAATTGGTCATTTGAGCGCATTGGGCAGAGAATCCACTGCCTTCTTCCAGTAAGGAGAGCTCAAGGTCTTCTTATATGGCTAAACTACAGGAGGCAGGGAGAAATTGGATAGGGAATTAAATCTTCATAAATAGTAAATGAAAGAAAAATAATTTTAAGATCAAACACAAAAATTTAATAGTATTATATGTCCTTATTTCGTTTGTGCCACCATTTAGAGAGCAGTCTGATTTAGAAAAGGTAATATGAGTCTATGCAATTCTAGGAATGAGAGATTGGGTCTGTGCGGTGATTCTGTCTCAAATAGACTTCAGCACCCTGGGGTCTCAAGGATAGGATATATTTCTGAAAGAGCTAAGTCTGCTGGTATCTGCACTCTAGAAAAGTTGAGACTTTCTTAATTATTTTTAGCATCAAATCTTTTTTTGGTTGGTTGGAGGGGGACCAGAATCTTCTGAACAGCTCAAATATAAGGATTTAAATCTCACCAAAGCCAAAGACCAAAGCCAAAATTCAAACGGACCTCATGGCAACAAGAAGGCCACCAGGAAAACCACTGTGCTCTGTTTACAGGCTGTGGGGCAGTTTCTCTATGTGGTGCTGTGGGCGGGACAGGCAGTGAAAGACATGTTTGATGTGTCATTGCCCATGAAGCCAGCTACGCATCCCTGACAAATGCCCTATTCCTCCATACACATTGACTATCTTCTCAGCAGAACAGTGGTTGCCATTATTAATTCTAAAATTTCCTTTTCCAAACTTCTTTATACCACATTCAATTCTAGAATTCTGGAAATTAGTTGACTATGGCATATTTGATTTCAATAACCCAAATAAGCAGAATATTTCACTTTTATGCTTGGTAAGAGACATTGCCAAAGGAAACTAAAATATAAAGTTCCAAAATAAACTTAACCCATAAATTAATATTCAATTTTAGTTTTATAAAATAAATGCTCCCAAGTTGACACTGAATCATGAACTACCAAATATAGAAGTTAAATTTCATAAATACAAGGTCCTACTTCTTTTTATGACCACATATTGTAAAAATATCTCTAAAAATACCATGTATATTAATGATGGTGATGGTGCCATTTCTGGATTGCTGGCAGCTGAACAGACCAAGTCATCAGTCTTCTTTATTCCTTATTTCTCCCAACTCTATATATCTAGAAGCATGCTAGTGTCCCAGGTAAACTTTAAAATAATCCAAGTTAGTAATTATATCAATCAGAGTTTGAGCAGAGAAGCAAACCAGTAAGAGTGCACTATTTGGTAAGCAGAGGCAGTTTCATGACTTCCATGTGGCCTTTTCTACCATAGTAGCCTCACTCCAAGAGTCAAGAAATAAATGTGCTAAATAAATAAGTACTACTAACTTCTGAGTATTTTCCAGAACTGGAGAAATATCCGCAGGATGAGTTCAGGAACCCAATGGGCTTGCTGTGAAGTAGCCCTAAACCCAAACTCCAAAAATCACTTCACCTTCATAAGCCCCTGCTCTGAGTGGTGTTTCATGCTGTTGCTTTGGTCCTCTAGGAATTAGTACCAGTTTAGAGACAGGGTCTGGTAATCTGTACAAAGTGTGGCCATCCCAGCTTTCCCAATGCACGTTGCCCTGGTGGTCCCTCTGAGAAGGGTAGGGGGAAAACTTGCATCATACATTTGTGGCTGTATGGCCCTTCCTTAGGGGAACCTAGCCTCCCTCTATTCAAGAGGCTTGGGGTATGTGAGTAGACTCAAGTCTGGAATTGGTTAAGGGACTAAGACTGCCTATTGTGTGATTTGAGTCAGACTTCTTTCTGTTCACCAGACCCAGAGCTTTCCTGCTGATTCAAATCATACAAAATACAAATTATATTACATTACCATGCTGTCGTGGTCAGGCTTATGTGTCAACTTGGCCAAGCTGTGGTACCTGTTTGTCTGGTTGGGCAGGTGCTGGCCTGTCTGTTGCAATGAAGACATTTCATAGAATTAAATCATGATCACGTCAGCTGCATCCACAGCTGATTCCATTTGTAATCAGCCAAAGGGGAGTGTCTTCTGCAATGAGTGACACTTAATCTAATCATGGGTAGCCTTTTAAGGAGGATTCAGAAGTCCTGCTTCAGCTGGCGAGCCTCTCCTGTAGAGTTCATCCAGACCTTCCATCAGAGTCATTGGCTTCACAGCCTGCCCTGCGGATTTTGGACTCACATTCCTGTGGTCACGTGAGACACTTTTATAAATTTTATATTTTTGAGTGTTCCCTGTTGATTCTGTTTCTCTAGAGAACCCTAACTAATACACATGCTAAAGTAAGATGTCACTAGATCGTCCACCTAATTTAGACCTAAGGACATGACAATCAATTAGCTAACACCAAAGATCTCTTGAAGGGTGAACTACTGCTTGGGCTCTGCTGCCTGTATTGGTAACCACACTCATCTTGCCTCTGGTGAGATAACCATAGACAGTTGGTCCTTGCCACCAGGATCGTATCATCCTTTAGGTACAATTTCAGTTTACAACCTAGCAAATGGTTGAAGTCACTGTTTCTTGAGCTTACATATTGAATTCAGAATCTCTGCTTTGTACCCCCATTATCAATAAAGTTGGTCTGATTCAACTTTATATTCCCTCCATCCTGATCCAAACTTCTTAAGGTTTCATACATATTCCACGTTTCAGTCAATCTAAATTGGCAAAGTCTTACTATTCTTTTGGTGTGTTTGGTTCCTTCTCATAGGTCACACAAGGAAGAGGAGCTGCTTCTAATGTCAAAGGAGGCTCAGCAGTATTTAGAGGTCATGGAACAGTTGTCACTGGAATCTGCCCATAAAGTCCCAATACCAGTTTTCATAGTCCCACATTTTCCAATCAAAGCCCTAACTTGAACAAAAGAGATGCTGTGGGATTGAAAATTCAGTTTGCTTGTGTAAGAACAGAATTAAATTTAGTTTTCACACAAAATGGCGTGGAATGGGAGAAACAAAACTTACTAAACAAAAGGCTGGAAAACCAGCTCAAACCGGTCTCACAGGCAGGGAAAGGAGAGGGGCTTTGACAGAAGCCTGGAATCGGTACCAGATCCTTATATGGGTAAAAGCAAGTTTAAACAAATAACGACCAGGGTCACTGGGGCATAAAACATAATCAAAAGCAGGAACTTTTGGCAGGAAATTTGAATTAGTTAGACTACTCAGATAGGCTGTAACCTCTGGAGTATCCAATCAGTGGAGAAACATGGGAGGGACCTACGTGCTAGGTTTAGGGAATAAATACTGCTGCTTCCTGCCATTTGGTGCACCAGATACCATCTTGTGGTTGTGTGTCCATCCTTGCAAGATTGTAAATAAATTATTTTCTCCTCTATAATCAGGTGAGCATTTATTCTCTTTCAGGTATGGCTTTCTTCCTGACACTTGTAATTCAGTCACTCACAGGATTAGTCTTTGTATTTCTTTTCCAGAAATCTCTACTTTGCTACTGCATGAGATAGCATTCCTTTTGGGATAATCATAAAGCATGTTTGTAACTCTGATTGGCCCTAGAACTGACTGTCTGGCTTTATGGGTACAAATAAAGTCACCTTAATATTTAGGTCCAAATTCCATTAGTTTAAAGGCTCTCACATAACTATAAAACCTCAGACCTCTTTTGAGGTTCTCTCTTTAAAGACATATCTCTTGGTTTTTGGAGCTTGCCACATGCTGTCATGAATCCGGCAAGGTCACCGTGCGTGTGTGACACTGCTCTCACTTTGCTCTGGGCTCTGCCTGGCTCTGCCCTCACCCCATCGGCCCCCCAGCCAGGCTGCTGTGCAACTTGGCACCACAGTTCTACCCTGAACTGCTGCTCAGTGCTCCACTTAAAGCCACTGTTTGTGAGTGGCCTTGCCCATCCTAGCTGCTTCTTCAGGACCCCATCCCCTCTCCCTCAGCTTGTTGCTCATGCTGGGGCTGCTGTCCCTTGGTGCCCTGCTCAGGCCCCTCCAAACATAGCCCAGAACAAAGTCAAAGCAGCGTCACACACAGTGGCCTCATCTGATGTATGATACTATCTGACAACCTCTACAAACCCCAGAGATGTGTGCGTGAGAGAGAACCATGAAAGAGTTCCAAGGTTTTATAGTTGTGTGCATTAGAGTTTTCAAAATAGCGGAATGGGGGCTGCTGCTTGCCAGAGGCTGCTGTGCTGGTCCTGCTGCTCTGTGCAGCTCCATTACCAGACCTGCTTTGGACCCTGCTGCAGTCACCCTCCCTCTGCTGCCAGTTAGCCTGCTTCCTTGTCACCAACCCTCTGCCCCAGGCTGTGATTGTCAACTTTTCTTTTCTAAAATGGGTCAGAAAACTGTTTCCTCTTCCTTGTGTTCTGGCCTGTTGTAGAATCCCACACTGGGGCTGCTTGGGGCTTGAGGTGTTACCCCATTTAAGGTGTCAGAGCCTTTAGTATTTATTCTCACACTTTTCTGCTTATAATCCATGCTGGGATTTGGATGGTAATAGAATTTGTGGGAAGTTGGGTCAGAGGCAAGTTCAAGTCCTAGCATTTCTCCATAGCCAAAAATCCTCTTGAAATCCCAGGTCCTATGTCCAAGTTGATTTTTCATGCTAGAATTCATCCTCTGAGATCAGTTCTTTTTCAGGGGCTGCTTTAACCTGTCTTCCACTCAGTGTGAATTCCTATTAGGAACATAGTTGAATTCCTTTTCCCTAGAAGCTGCCTTCACAAGGGGGTTCATCAGTGCACACAAGCAGGTCCAGTGCTAGGTGTGGCCCTCACTCCACACAGGAATATGGAGACTCTTACTCCACCACAGAATTAAAAAAATCTCATTTGGCATCACCTGAGAAAGTGACTCTTATTTTACATAGATCCACACTTTTAATCAAATGCATGTATTGTGCTAGATGCTTGGAGCCCATATGTGAATGAAGAAAAAGATCTTTGCCTTCAAGAAACTTACATTTTAGCTAAGACAGACAATAAATAATACATAAATAAGTAAATGATATATTAGAAGGGGATGATTGCAACTAGAAAAAAAAAGACGAAGCAGAGTAGGGCAATCAGGATTACCAGCAGGGTGTGTGAATGTTCACATGTGTGTGTGCATGTGCATGTGTCACACACAGTTATCATAGATGGTCAGGGTGTGTCTCAATGAGAAGATTACATTCTAGGGAAGGCTTGAAGGGAAGGAGGAAGAGCAAAGAGCATATCTGGGGAAGGTGTAGTTGAGGCAGAGGGAATAGCCAGGGCAGAATTCCTTTAATAGATGTGTGCAGGGCTGAGCAAACAGCAGCAAGAACACCAGTGAGTGAGGGGGAAAGCAAAAGAAGGTGATGTCAGAGAGGTAATGGGGTGCCGGGCTAGGAAGGACCTGGAACCTTTTGTAAGGGTTGGTTTTTACTCTAGGAAAAATGGTTAGTTTCTGGAGGATTTTGAACAGTCATGATCTGTCTTACATTTTAAAAGCTAACTTAGCTGCTATTTCAGACTAGACTATGGGGGTAAGGAGGAGGAAGGGAGGTAAGTGAAGAGGCTATTGGATTAGTTCAAAGCAGAGAGGATGGCAGCTCTTGGCTAGGATAGTAACTGTGAAGTGATGAGAAATGGTCAGGTTTGGGGTATATTTTGAAGGTAGAGTCAAATAGGATTAGCTGTCAGGTTGGATGTGAGGTGAGAGAAAAAGAGAGGAGTTAAGAGTAATTCTAAAAAGATTTTTGACCTGAGCAGATGGAAGGAAGGAGCTGTCATGAACTAAATTTGGGGAAGTCTGCAGAGGGGACCTGCCTGAACTGTAAGATGCAGAATTCTGTTTGAGGTGCCTCTTAGATATATAAGTGAAGATGTTGAATAGGCAGGAGTTCAGGATAGAGGTCCAAGCTGGAGAGATACATTTGGAAGTTGTTGGATTAGAAATGGCATTTACAGCCTAGAGCAATAGATGAGATCATGACAGGAGTGAGTGTGGATAGAGGTAGGGGGTGCACAGGACTGAGCCTTGGGCCCCTCAACATTAAGGGGTGTTTAGTTTAGTGTCGGGTTGCAACAAACCAGAATTGGAATGGCTTTTAAAAAGGGGAATTTAATAAGATGCAAGTTTATAGTTCTAATCCTATGGAAATGTCCAAACTAAGGTATCCAGGGAAAGATAGCTTAATTCGAGAAAGGCTGATGCATCTGGAACACCTCTGTCAGCTGGGAAGGCATGCTGGTCCTTTGTTACTTGGTTGCATTGCTTCCAGCCTCTGTTTCTGTGGCAGTTCCTCACTTTGCTTCCCCAAGACTGGCTTTCATCTATTGGCTTCCCTTGGCTCTCTCTAGGTTCTGGCTTGCTTAACATCTCATGGTGATGTCTGCTGGGCTCCAACCATCTCCAAACATCCATGTCTCTGTTGTCTGACTGTCAGCTCTGCCCTGAAGTTTCTGTCAGCTGTCATTTCTGGCATCACGAACAGGATTAAAAGAAATGGCTGCCCCCATAAAATTAAATCAGGATTAAAACATGGCTTTTCAGGGGTATATCATATTTTCAAACCAGCACATTCCACCCTCTGGACCCCTCAAAAAACATGCTTTTTCCATATGCAAAATTCATAAACTCCATCACAATATCACAAAGCCTCAAAACTTTTCAGTAACTATACAAATAGAAGACAAAGTTAAAATTGTACAAGATCTCATCAATGTCAGCTACAGGCATGATCTGTCCTAAGGCAAAATTCTCCTCTTGTTCTGGACTTGTAAAACTCAGAACAAGCTATCTGCTGCCAACATACAAAAGATGGACAGTCATAGGAATCATGTTTCCGTTGCCATAGGGAGAAATTGAAATGTAAACAGGGGTCACCGGATCTAAACAGTTCTGAAAACCTGCAGAGCAAACTCCGCTAGATTTCAAAGTCTGAGAGTCATTTACCCTTGGGGCTTTAGAAAGTGGAAATCCCATCTTTTCCAAGGGCCTATGCAGTGGCCTTGCTCTCTCTCCAAATGCTGGGGTGTGTTGCAACACTGGGGTTCATTTGGGGGACCATCTTTTTCTCAGCTCCACCCCCTCCATATATCAGGGCCACACCCAGGCTCTCTGCCATCCCAGATCACATGCTCAATCTCTCCAGAACAATGGAGTGGGCAGCCAGGCTCTACCCCATCCCCAATTTATGTGTTCCACCCTCCCTGAGGCCTCAGGCAGCATAACTCTTCCTGAGGAAGGCTCACCTCTGCTTCTGGGGCAAACTCAGAAGTGGGTCCCCTCTCCTGGCCTGAGGTTTCCTGGTTGCAGACCTTAGCTTCCATGGTTCTGCCTCTGAGGTTATTTTCCCTTCAGTTTGTCACTTTTATGTCTCTTGTAGTCCAGACTGGCAGTGGTTTCGTTTACACAGATCCCGCAACACTCCTATTGGTTTTCCATGCAGTATGCTGGGATCATGCCTATCAGACAAAAGGACTTTCCACAAATCATTTCTGGGTAATTTAATCTCCAATCCTGGCTTTTACTGAAATGACTGAGAGCTTCTATGTTTGCTTAAATCATCACATGGTGCCCTATTCACTGGGGTCTCACTTTTTGGAATCCCAGAATTTTCCAGACCATTAATTTCTTTTTTCTTTGTATCCAAGAGTTCAGTTCTCAACTTATCTCTTTCCTGCCACTTTTACTGTAAACTACAAGGAGCAGCCAGACTGCTTTTTCCACATTTAGTTTGGGAATTTCTTCTGCTAAATACTTGAGCTTATCACTCTCAAATTCTGCCTTCCAAATACAAAGAATGCCTTCCTTCCAGTTTGCCATGACATTTTCATCATTTCAGTCTAAATCCTCATCAGAAGTATCCTTAGAGTTGACATTTCTACCAACAGTCTCTTCAAAGCAATCAGGCCTTTCCTATATAAACTCTTCACAGTTCTCTCAGAATTTCCCCCTTATCCATTTAAAAAGCTGTTCCAACATGTATGGTATTTGCAAACTGCAGCAGCACCCCACTTCTCTGGTACCAAAATCTGTTTTAATTAGTAAACTGATGGATTGCAATATGCCAGAATTGGGATGGCTTTTAAAAAGGGGACTTCAACAAGTTTACAGTTCTAAGCCCATGGAAATTTCCAAACTAAGGCATCCAGGGAAATACAGCTTAATTTAAGAAAGGCTGGTGCATTTGGAACACCTCTCTTAGCTGGGAAGGCATGCTGGTCCCTTACTCTTGGGCTCTATTACTTTAAGCCTCTGTTACTGGGGTGGGGGTGGGGTGGGGTGGGTTTCACATTGCTTCTCTGGGGCTGGCTTTCATTTCTTGGATTCCCTTGGTTCTCTCCAGGTTCTGGCTTGCTTAGCATCTTATGTTGACCTCTTCTGTGCTCTAAGCATCCCCCAAACATCTGTGTCTCTGTTCTCTGACTGTCATCTCTGCTCTGAAGTTTCTGTTGGCTCTGTCAATTCTAGCATCATGAACAGAATTAAAAGAAATGGCTGCCCCTATAAGATTGAATCAGGATTAAAACATGGATTTTCAGGGTTACATAATATTTTCAAAGCAGCACAAGAGGATAGGGAAATTATTCACAATTTGCAATGGATGGAGGTATCCTAAGGGTAAATCAACTGGTGAATAGGAGGCCAAACTATGGTGTATACATATAATGGAACATTAAGTGGCTGTGGGAAGGAATGAAGTTGTATGGCGTGCAACAAGGTGAATGATCCTTGAGGACATTGTGCTGAATTAAGTAAACCAGACACAAAAGGACAAATATTATATAGTCTCACTGATATAAACTAACTATAATGAGCAAACTCTGAGAATTGAATTTGAGAGCATAGGCTATCAGGGGATAGGAAGTGGACAGAGATTGGGCAATTGATAATCAAAGAGTACAGAATGTTCAGTAAGGCTCATTGTAAAGGTTTCTAGATCATAAACTCTTACAGCAGTCACATCTATTCCTGAGTTTTAACTGTTATTTCTAAATTCTGAGATGCTGTGCTCCCTGTTTATAACCTGGAAGTTCCTTGGAGCTTTGGGTATCTGTGAGACACTGAGGCTTAGAATCACAGTTTTGCAGGTCTGAAAGTCAGTATTACTCCACACAGAAACTGTTAAAGAAGCTGAAAGAGGTCAGATTTCAGTTAGAGATATTAATGACATGGACCTGGTTAGGAGTAAGGTAAACCAGAAAACAGGTTAAAGGATGATATCATCTGTACTTTAAACTTCAACATCTGTGTGAGACCAAAGGAAGAGATGTTTGTTTTGTCCAAAATATATATTATCTGTGGCACACTATTTAACTTAACCTGTCTGGTCATTTTATCTAAGCAACTTGAATACATGGAACTTAGAATAAGGAATGAGATCTTGTTACTTAGAAAAGGTTAAGGTGATACTCCCAATATATACCAGAGTATTTTTGGCAGAAAATAAAAAAACATTTGCAAAATCCATGTACTAGTTTGCTAGCTGCCGGAATGCAATATACCAGAAACAGAATGGCTTTTTAAAAGAGACGTTTAATCAGTTGCTAGTTTACAGTTCCAAGGCTGAGAAAATGTCCCAATTAAAGCAAGTCTATAGGAATGTCCAATTTCAGGCATCCAGGGAAAGATACCTTGATTCAAGAAGTCTAATGAAGTTCAGGGTTTCTCTCTCAAGTGAGAAGGCCCATGGCAAACACAGTCAGAGTTCCTCTCTCCTCTGGAAAGGCACATGGTGAACATGGTCAGGGTTTCTCTCTCATCTGGAAGGGTACATGGTGAACACGGTATCATTGCTAGCTTCTTCTGGCTTCCTGTTTCATGAAGCTCCTTGGGAGGCATTTGCCTTCTTCATCTCCAAAGCGCTGGCTGATGGACTCTCAGCTTTGTGGTGCTGCAGCATTCTCTGCTGTCTTAAATCTCTTTTATTCTCCAGAATGTTTCCTCTTTTATAGGACTCCAGAAACTTATTTTGGTACCAGAGAAGTGGGGTACTGCTACGGTTTGCAAATACCAAATATGTTGGAGGGGCTTTTAAAATGGATAAGAGGAAGATTCGGGAAGAGTTGTGAGATGCTTGAGAGAGAAGGCCTAGAATGCTTTGAAGAGACTGTTGGTAGAAATGTGGACTCTAAAGACACTTCTGATAAAGCCTTAGACAGAAATGAGGCGTGTGTTATTATAGACTGGAAGGAAGACGAGCCTTGTTTTAAAATGACAGATAATCTGGCAAAATTGACTAGTGGTTTTGGCTGGAAGGCAGATTTTAAAAGCCATGAACTTGGATATTTAGCAGAAGAGATCTCCAAATTAAATGCGGAAAGTGCAGCCTGGTTTCTTCTCACAGCTTATAGTGAAATGCAGCAGGAGAGAGATAAGCTAAAAACTGAACTCTTGGCTACAAAGAAACCAGAAATTGATGTCCTGGAAAATTCTGGGCTTCCAGGAAGGGAGATCCCAGAGAATAGTGCTCCATGTGAGAATCTGGCCAGATATGGAACCAGTCAGCCATTTCAGAGAAAACCAGGATTGGATATGGCTGCAGAAAATTTACATTTTGAACAAAATAAACCTCTCTTCCTTTGGTCTCTGTTCTAGTTTGCTAGCTACTGAAATGCAATATACCAGAAATGGAATACCTTTTAAAAAGGGGAATTTAATAAGTTGCTAGTTTACAGTTCGAAGGCTGGGGAAATGTCCCAATTAAAACAAGTCTATAGAAATGTCCAATCTAAGGCTCCCAGGGAAAGATGCCTTGGTTCAAGAAGGCTGATGAAGTTCAGGGTTTCTTTCTCAAGTAGAAGGGCACATGGTGAACATGGTCAGGGTTCCTCTCTCATCTGGTAGGGCACATGGTGACCATGGCATCATCTGCTAGCTTCTTCTTCTGGCTTCCTGTTTCATGAAGCTCCCCAGGAGGCATTTTCCTTCTTCATCTCCAAAGGTTGCCGGCTGGTAGACTCTGCTTCTCATGGCTATGTCGTTCTGCTCTGCTCTCTCTGAATCTCTCATTCTTCAAAATGTTTCCTCCTGTATAGGACTTCAGAAACTAATCAAGACCCACCCAAATGGGTGGAGACACGCCTCTACCTAATCCTGCTTAACAACCACTCTTGATTAAATCTCATCTCCAGGGAGATGATCTAATTATAGTTTCAAACATACAATACTGAACAGGGATTAGAAGAAACGGCCGCCTTTACAAAATGGGATTAGGATTAAAATATGGCTTTGCTAGGGTACATACATCATTTCAAACCAGTACAAATGGTGACGCTAAGCCTACCTGTAACTGTGGCTAAGGGACACATCCAGAAAACCTCTTTTGTTGCCTCTCTTTCTAAGCCAATTCTGCAAATAAAATCACTACCCTTCCCCCCATGTGGGACATGACTCCCAGGGGTTTTGCCTGGCCTTGGCATCATGAGACTGAGAATGCCTTCTTGACCAAAAGAGGGAACAGAAATGGAACAAAATAGTTTCAGTGGCTAAGAGATTTCAGATGGAGTCAAGAGGCCATCTTTTTTATAAAGTTTTTTTTTATTGTGAAATATAATATAGATACAAAAAAGTAATAAATTTCCAAGTACATTTTAACAAGTAATTATAGAATAGATTTTAAAGTTTGTTATGGGTTACAGTTCCGTGATTTTTTTTCTTCTAGCTACCCCAAAAACACTGGAGACCTACAGAAATATCAATATAATGATTCAGCAGTCTTACTCATTGTTAAATCCTATCTTCTCTGTTTTATTCCTCCTCCACTTTATATAACATATATACATAAAAGCAATAAATTTCAAGTACATTGCAACAATTAGTTGTAGAACAGATTTCAGAGTTTGGTATGGGTTACAATTCCACAATTTTAAGTTGTTATTTTTAGCTGCTCTGAGATACTGGAGCAATCTTTAGGGGTATTTGGGCTATGCCCATTCTAACTGTCAGAAGTTGGAAGGGGCTGTCGATAATATGGGGTAGGGGGATGGAACCAGTTAATGTTCTGGAAAGGCTGTTCCCTCTGCATTTCAAGACTTATCTGGTCCATGGACCCATCTGGAGGTTGTAGGTTTTGGAGAGTTACCCTAGTGCATGGAACATTTGTAGAATCTTATATGGGCCTTTGATATTCTTTAGGATTGGCAGGAAAAGTATTGGTTGGGGTGTGGCAAGTTATGATAGGTAGCAATAAATACACTTTCACCAAACAGAAAAATCCAAACCTCCCCCAAACTCTTGTCCCTCCCCTCATTATGTACCCCTTGTATTGCTCCAGTACTGTTGATGTTTTCCTGTTAAACATAGTCCATAGCATGCAATAGCAGTTTTCCCCCATACCCCAAAACTATACACTCTTTGTACAGATTCATACCTTTGCAATAGTTCATGCAAGGACTTGTTTATATTTGTAGTGTTAATTGGTGGGACACATGAGTCTATGCAACCCCTTTCAATTATGTTCACCTTCAATATGGTAATATTACTTATAGGCCCACTAGTGAACTACCTTTACTTCTGTCAATCCCTTACAATTAAGTTCAACTTCATTAGTAACCTATTCACCCATCTCAAGCTTCTGTGTATCTCTATGTCCCGTATATTCTATATTGTAAGCCTCTAATTTTACCTTTACCATGGTCACAAAAGTGGAATCATGCATATTTGTCCTTTTGTATCTGGCTTATTTCACTCAGCATTATGTCCTCAAGGCTTATCACCTTGTCATGTGGTTCAGGACATCATTTTGTCTTACTGCTGTATAATATTCCATTGTATGTATATACCATATTTTGTTAATCCTCTCGTCTGTTGATGGGCACTTGGATTGTTTCCATCTTTTAGCAATTGTGAATAGTGCTGCTATCAACATTCGTGTGCAAATCTCTGTTCGTGTCACTGCTTTCAGCTCTTCTGGGTATATACTGAGTAGTGGTATAGCTGGAGGTTATTCTTATGCAAGCTTCAGCCAGATATTGCAAATTGCCACAGTGTGCTTAGGCTCAACCAGCAGTATTCCTGAAAACTCTAAAGAATACCTTGGGCTCCATCTAAGACTCCATAAATGTTTTACCTAGTAAATTAATTTTTTTCAGAAACGTACAGCCTCCATATTGTTTCTCCGCCAGATAAGTCCTGAAACCCACATTGTCTCCAAGAACATCAACCAGTTTCATAGCTCTAACCCATAAGGTCAACACCCCTTTCCAGCACAAAGAAGTTAAAATAGTCATTGCCCAGATAACCCTGAAGATTGAGAGAATGATTAACTGAGATGGAGGAGGTATAATGGAGAAATTCTGATTTAACAATGATTATGACTACTGGCTCATTATATAGATATCCTTTTTAGTTTCCAGTGTATTAGAATAGGTAGAAGCAAATGCCAGAAATTGTTGAGTTGTAAACCAGTAGCCCTGATCATTGACAATGATTGTATAGCTAAATAGCAAAACAAAAACAAAGGTGGCTGCCCAAGTTTGTGTGCATCTACTTCTGGATGTTTTATTATGTTCCACTGACCTATATATCTATCTCTGTCAATACTATACTGCCTTAGTTGACTTACCTTTATTGGACATCTGTAATTTGGGTGGAACGTGCTACTAGGGGTCAAAAAGGTGGGGGGGCAGATAAGGGGTATGGGATGTTTGGGATTTTCTTTTTCCTTATTATTTATTTTTGTGGAGCAATGCAGAGCCATGTGATGATACTGTGAACCACTGATTGCATGCTTTGGATGGATTATATTGTGTATGACTGTATCTCAACAAAATTACATCTGAAAATAACAACAAGAGGTTAGAGAGAAGAGGCAAAGACAGCCAGGGACTGAGAAGAAACAGACAGGGAAGTAGGAGGGAATCCAAGAATGTGGTTTGCTGAAAGTCAAGTGACGAAAGTACATCAGGAAGGAAGGAATGATCAATATTGTGAAATATCCCTAACAGATCAGCTACGATGAGGACTGAGAATTGATCCTTGGAATCATTAACATGGGAGTCATTTAGTGGCTGTGTTAGTCAGGGTTCTCTAGAGAAACAGAACCAACAGGGGAGATCTTTAAATATGAGATTTATAAAAGTGTCTCATGTAACAGTGGGAATGGAAAAGTCCAAAATCCATAGGGCAGCTCAAATGAAGGGTCTGGATGAACTCCATAGGAGAGGATTGCCAGCTGAAGAAGCAGTGAAAGAGTTTCTCTTCTTCCTAAAACCCTTCAAGTGCTTGGATTTTCTCATTGTGGGAGAAACATCTTAGTTGATTGCTGATGTAATTACTTACAGATGCAATCTGCTGACTGACGATTAACACACCAGCCTTTTGGTTTATAAATGAGCCACAAAATATCCTTGCAGCAATCGTAAGGCCAGTGCTTGCTTGACCAGACAACTGGGCATAATCACTTGGCCAAGTTGACACTAGAACCTAACCATCACAGTCCACCCTTTGTCAGCTTGGAAGCTATACACATCACCTTGAAACATGCTAAATTTCCAAATAGAACACAATAACAGACATATGTTTCATTTAACAATATTCAACTGTCCTGCATATAACTGGAAATAAACCACATCTCTCCAGAATAGGGTGCAAGTCATTAGGTAACATTCACTATTAAACTTCATATCCTATGACTAAAATAATAAAACATGAACAATACAACTTATATCACATGATTAGAGGAAAACAAGATATTTGCTTATGTACAAATGCAAACATACTCATAAGAAAACAGGGAAGAAATATCCATACAATCACAGTCCTCATTTCTGTAACTGGTCATGTGATCATAGCTCATATTTACACTACCTACTTCTACTACCCATTTCATATTCCCTTTACCCTCAGCAAGTGCTACAGCTGGCCATGGTTCTTTGCCAAGTGGGGTGACCCAGACCTTCATTCCTGAAGTTTCTGGGCCACTGGTAGCCCTGCCTGGATTGGGGTTGTCTCAGTTTTCCATTAGCTTTAATCACAGGGCACAGTGGTACTAAGAGACACCTGAGGGGATCTCCTGTATTCCAGAAAACTCTTCTTTACCTCCATTGTGTAGTTGCAATCCTATTTCCCCTTGATAGTCATATTCAATCACCACAGACAGAATAGTAATTCCCTTTCGTGCCTGTTGATACGCTAGCATAAACCCAAAGTGGCCAGGTGGCAGAGAGTTCTAATTTCCAGTTGAGTGGAATCATTGTTGTGTCTCCTGGTAGGAGAAAGCCTCTTTTTGGATTTGTGCTGGTTTGAAAGTATTATGTACTCTAGAAAAGTAATTTTCTAATCCTTATCCAATCTTGTGGAAGTAGCCATTTCTTTTTAATCCTGGTTCAATAATGTGGGTTGAAATCTTTTGATTAGATTATCCTAGAGATGTGACACACTCAATTGTGGGTATTAGCTTTTGATTAGATGGAGATGTGACTCCATCCATTCCAGGAGGGTCTTGATTAGTTTACTGGAATCCTTTAAAAGATGAAACATTTTGAGAGAGAGCCAGAAATGATAGGAATGACAGAAATAACAGAAGCCTCAGAGTTGACAGAAACTTCACAATGGAGCTGACACAGATGCAGACTCTTGGAGAACAGAGACACAGATTTTTGGAGATGCTTGAAGGCCAGCAGATGTCACCATGAGATACTAAGCAAGCCAGAACCTGGAGAGAGCCAAGAGAAGCCAAGATATGAAAGCCAGCCCCAGAGAAACAAAGTGAGCAACCTCCACATGGACAGAAAATGAAAGCAATAGAGCCCAGGAGGAAGGGAATAGCAGATGCTAGCCATATGACTTCCCAGCTGACAGAGGTGTCCAGATCAATTGGCTTTTCTTGAGTGGAGGTAACCTATTGTTGGTGCCTTAATTTGGACACTTTCATTTCCTTAAACTTGTACCTTATTAAATTTCCCTTCATAAAAAACATTCCAGTTCTGGTATATCTCATTCTGGCAGCTTGCAAACTGGAACAGGAACTAAGACCTGTGGACCAGCAGAGCTTAAGGTTTCAAGGACAGGAAGCAAAATTTTTCCTAGTGGATTACTAGGGGTGATAGTGAGTGGTGCCACTCCCATTTCTACCTCTTAATTCCTGGACCCTTGAATTCCGGATATGACAGAAACAGCACCATACTGATTCAGAGCATACACAGCTTCCTGGGAAACATTGCCCTAGCTCTGCAGGTATTGCCACCTAGTTGGCACCATAATTGTGTCCTCAAAAGGCCATTCCACCATTCTATCAACCCAGCTGCCTCTAGATAATGGGGAACATGGTAGGACCAGAGAATTCCATTAGCATGTGCCCATTCCCACACTTCATTTGCTGTGAAGTGGGTTCCTTGATCAGAAGCAATGCTGTGTGGAATACCATGATGGTGGATAGGTAAGTCTGTAAGTCATTGAATGGTAGTTTTTGCAGAAGCATGGAAAAACCATATCTGGAGTATGTGTCTATTCCAGCTAGAGCAAATCACTGTCCCTCACATGATGGAATTGGTCTAGTATAATCAACCTGCCACCAGGGACTGAGGTGCCATATCAGGGACTGAGTGTGGGTCTCTGCTGCTTGTAGATTGGGCACTCAGCAATGGCTATAGCCAGGTTGGCCTCAGTGAATAGGAGTCCATGTTGCTGAGCCCATGCCTAACCTCCATCCCTACCACTATGACCACTTTGTTCATGAGCCCATTAGGCAATGACAGGAGTGACTGAGGAAAGAGAATTACTCATATCCACAGGACGGGTCATCTTATCCACTTGATTATTAAAACCTTTCTCTGTTGAAGTCACCTTCTGGTGAGCATTCACATAGGACACAAATATCTTCATGTACTTTGCCCACTCAGAAAGTAAATCTACACACCTCTTCCCCAGACCTCTTTTTCACCAATCTTCCAATCATGCTCCTTCCAAGTCCCTGACCACCCAGCCAAACCTTTAGCAACAGCCCATGAGTCAGTATGCAAATGCACCTCAGGACAGTTCTCCTTCCAAACAAAATGAACAACCAGGTGCGCTGCTTGAGGTTCTGCCCCACTGGGAGGATTTCCACTCACCAATGTCCTTTGATGACATCCCAGTATGGGATTGTACTACTGCAGCTATCCACTTCCAGGTGGCCCCTGCACATGCAGAACCATCTGTAAACCAGGTCTGAGTTTTCTCTTTCTCAGTCAATTGACTGTAGGGAACTCCCCGAGAGGCCATAGCCCTGGTCTGGGAAAGAGAAGGTAATGTGGCAGGAGTGGGCCATGGGCACTTGTGCCACTTCCTCATGTAACTTACGTGTGCCTTCAGGACCTGCTCAAGCCCTATCTCTAATATACCATTTCCATTTTACAACAGAGTGCTGCTATGCATGCCCAACTTTATGGCTTGGTGGGTCAGACAATATCCAGTGCATGATAGTCAACTCAGTTCTCATGGTAACTTGGTGGCCATGGGTAAGTGTTCAGCATCTACTAAGGTCTAGTAGCAGGCTAAAAGCTATTTCTCAAAAGGAGAGTAGTTATCTGCAGTGGATGGTAAGGCTTTGCTCCAAAATCCTAAGGGACTGCGTTGTGATTCTCCTATAGGTGCCTGCCAAAGGCTCCAGACAGCATCCCTATTTGCCACTGACACTTCCAGAACCTTTGGATCTGCTGGACCATATGTCCCAAGTGGCACAGCAACTTGCACAGAAGTCTGGACATATTGCAGAGCTTCCTTTTGTTCTGGTCCCCAGTCAAAAGTAGCAGCTTTTCTGGTCATTCAGTAAATGGGCCAGAGTACACACCCAAATGAGGAATATGTTTTCTCCAAAATCCCAAGAGGCCAAGTAGGCATTGTGCCTCTTTTTTTGGTTGTTAGAAGTGCCAGATGCAACAACTTATCCTTCACCTTAGAAGCAATAGTGCGACATTATCCACACCACTGGACATCTAGAAATTTCAGTGAGGTGGAACGCCCCTGTACTTTTGTTGGATTTATCAACCATTCCCTGACAGGCAAATGCCTTACCAATAAGTCTAGAGTGGTTGCTACTTCTTGCTCATTGGGTACAATCAACATGTTATCATCAATATAACGGAGCAGTGTGATGTCTCATGGGAGGCAGAAATAGTTAAGTTCCCTGCGGACAAGATTGTAACATAGGGCTGGAGAGTTGACATACCCTAAGGAAGGAGAGTGAAGGTATACTGCTGGCCTTGCCAGCTGAATGCAAACTGTTTCTGGTGGTCCTTACTGATAGTATTGAGACAAAAACATTTGCCGGATCAATAGCTGCATACCAGGTACCAGGCAATGTGTTGATTTGCTCAAGCAATGATACCACATCTGGAACAGCAGCTAGAATTGGAGTCACCACCTAGTTAAATTTGCAACTGTCATCCTCCAAGTCCCATTTGTTTTCTGTACAGGCCAAACAGGAGAATTAAATGGTGATGTGGGGGACCCACCATCCCTTCATCCGTCAAGTCCTTAAGAGTGGCACTAATCTCTGTAATCCTTCCAAGGATACAGTATGGCTTCTGAGTCACTGTTTTGCTAGGTAAAGGCAGTTCTAGCGGCTTCCACTTGGCCTTTCCTACCATAATAGTCCTCAACTCCATGAGTCAGAGAACCAATGTGGGGATTCTGCCAATTGCTGAGTATGTTGTTTCCAATCATGCAATCTGGAACTGGGGAAATGACCACAGAATGGGTCCAGAGACCCACTGGACCCACTGTGAGACAGACCTGAGCTAAAACTCCGTAGATCACCTGACTTTCATAAGTCCCAAGTCTGGCTGGTGGACCAGAGTGATATTTTGGGTCTCCTGGAATTAGTGTCACTTCTGAGCCAATGTCTAATAATTCCTGAAATATCTGGTTATTTCCTTTTCCCTAGTGCACAGTCACCCTGGTCAAAGGCTGTAGGTCTCCTTGTGGAAGGCTGGGAGGAAGCTAAAGTGTAAATTTTGGGCAGTGTAAAATGGTCCTTCCCCAAGGGTACCCAGCCTTCCCCTCATTCAAGGGACTCTGGGTCTGTAAACTGTCTCAGGTCTGGGAATTGATTAAGGGGCTATGACTCTCTGTTTTGGTAATTCAAGTTAGACTGCTGTTCACTTGACCTAGATTCTTCTGCTTATACAGCTCAATCAAGAATTTAGTAGACTACCCATCTATTTGACTTCTGGTACCCCATGATCTATTAACCAAAGCCACAAGTCTCTGCAATTCAGATTATTTTGACTGGAGGCTGGGAAGCTATTTCCTCAAGGTAGGATGGAGGTCGGGAAGCTCTTTCCTCAGGGCAGTCCATTAAAGATCTATCTCACAAAGGCTCAGCAGAATCCAGGGATTCTGTTTTCCCATCATCATCATTATCAAGCCATATATAACCATCCCACACTTCAGGATCCTGTTCTTTTCCAATCAAAGCCCTTACTTTAATTGTAGACACCTTGTAAGTTTGAGATTTTAGTTTATGTTGTAAATCTGCTATTCGCACAATGAAGCTCTGTGTCTGGTTTTCAGAGATCTCAAATCTGCAACCACAGGAAATGAGATTTTCTTTCAGGGTGCACATGTAAACTTTTACATCATTCATGTTACTTAAGGTGCAAATTTGAAGCCTTCAGCTCATCCCTTTCTCTCAGCACCATATCCAGCCTATCTAACAACAATCAGCCAACATCATTTTATCTCTTAATTTCACAAAACGCCATAAAAGTGTCAAAAATATTCTCAGAGGCTTGCCTCTTATAAGCATACAATTAGCAGAATCTAATGGTGATATTTTGAGTATCTCTTTTGTCAACTCACCCCATGGACCATCAGTGCCATCTTGATTACTGAAAACAGTCATTAGTGTCTCTGAGTCTAGTCTTAGTAGAAAACCAATTGTAAAAACCGATTTTTAATTTGGTAGCCCATGACAGACTCTGGGATTTGTCCTTTAACTACTTGTTGAAGAGTGCTTTGAAAACTATTGCTTTTTTCATTCTTTGCTTTGTATATATGTTACTTAGTGTAAAAAGTTTAAAAATAAAAAACATTTTTAAAATTGTGTTTCTCCCTCCCCCTCTCTGCGTGGGACATGACTCCCAGGGATGTGTACCTTCCTGGCAACGAGGGACAGAGATCCTGGAATGAGCTGAGACTCAGCATCAAGGGACTGAGAAAAACCCTAGAATGAGCTGAGAATTAACATCAAGGGATTGAGAGAACCTTCTCGACCAAAGGGGGAAGAGTGAAATGAGACTAAGTGTCAA
>PVIY010025961.1:23128-36110 GCA_004026745.1 Myrmecophaga tridactyla | reverse complement strand
CCATGCCTTTTTCTTTCTCTGGCTGAATTTCATTCTTTTATAAAGGACTCCAGTAATAGGATTAAGACCCATCCTGATAGGGGTAGGACACAACTTAACTGAAGGAGTCTCATCAAGAGGTCCTACTTACAATGAGTTTGCACATAAGGATAGATTCAATTTAAGAACATATTTTTCTGGGGCACATATAGCTTCAAACCACTACACCCACCAACACCTATAAATGACCTATAAATGGAATAGACCATGGTGGCAGATAGGTAGGCTATGCAAGTGCCCGACAGGATATTCTACCTCTCACTAGTAGGCAGAGGTCTTATCTACCTACTATTCCTGCTGAATGTCTGATCTGCCAACCAGAGAATCCCCCAACATGGGCAGTGATTCATTCAAACAAGAATAGATACATATTCTTAGTATAAGTTTGCCTTCTTTCCCCAAACTCCTTCAGTGAGCACCATTATACATGTACTTACAGAGTACCTGTTTTATCTACATGGGAAATCATAAAATATACTTCAGACCAAGCAAAGGAAATATTTTTCTTTTGTAGTGGTAATGTAGTGACCATATTATCACTGATCTCTACCACATATCATGCCACCCAGAACCTTTTGACCTCACAGAGCAGTAGAATATCATCTTAAACATGCAGCTGAGACACTAGTTGGAGTGGACACCCTGCAAGGACAGGACACTTCAGAATGCAGTACACTCCTTAAATCAATGGTTGTCATATGGCCTGTGCCAAACCAGGAACCAACAGGTGTAGTAGAGGTTGCCTTACTAACCATTACTCCAAGGTAGGATGGCTGCCAGAATATGGGTCAGCAGGATATGTCTGACACTAAAGTTATCCACCGGAGTATATTTTATTATTTTCATCATGTTGCAACTGCAAATGGAAAACCATGATTTAAAAAAAAAGACTACAAGGGCTCAGAACCCCTGAGATGAGGGTCTGAATCAATATACCAGGCAAGCCATCTATACCAACAGAAGTGATAAAAAGGAAGTTGAGAAGTATCAGATATGACTGCAGGACCAACAAAAATGGTAGCAGCTATAGCACTCTTCTTAACAAGTCTTTCGAGAAATTGTGAACACAAAATCCTTGAGAACTTGTGCTTGGATGTAGTGTACATAATTGTCAGAAACAATCAGTTCATACTGGCACAAAGGGTAGGCTATAGTGTACACTGTTGGTGTCCTGCCCAATCCTCCTTACCAGGTCCGTGCACCCAATCCCAGCTGCTATGAGTGTTGCCTGTTAATTGCTCACAAGAGCCCTGTTCTCCAAAGAAATATACTCAAATGATGATAGCTATCTCATCCAGAAGTTTACTCCCATGCCAAGAATGGCTTAGCCAGGGAGTGACTAATACAGTTGTAGAAAAATCTAGCCTCCTTGAAGAAGGAAAAAAGCTGAAGAATGATTTATGCTCAAGTCCCCAATCCCCATGGATGGACTTAACCAGCTACCATATCCTTGCTTACCTCTTTCTCATTTTTATCCTGTTATATATATATTTTTTTCCTGAAAAGCACACCCTCAATAAATCATAGGTACCTGCATTCCTGTCTCAGATCCTGCTTCTAGTCAACCTGCATTAAGATATTCCCCTTCCTTTCTTTAATATAAATTCTAATGAACTGAAAATTTCAACTGCAAGACAGCAAGAAGAAATAGACTTTAAGATATTTAAATAACTATTCTGACTTCTAGTTCTCAGGCTCCATATTCCACATACACTTAATAAAAAGGAAGTGAAAGAGCCATCAGCAAATGACTTTTCATTTAGGACAGAATCAAGATGGGACCAAAGTTCTAGTTTAATGATTGGTTCTTTTGAGCACGTTTACCTTATAATGACTTGAAATGTCACAGGTAATATAAATTCTCCAGTAGTAGGGGCCTTGGTTATCTCACTGTCTTGTTCACCATCTTCTTCTCAGTGCTTGGAAATATTAGTTGAAAGAATAAATTAAAAACACTTTATTGCTATCTACTAAAAATAGATCATTTTTAATTCATCGCAGGAAAAAATATGTATATTAAATTAAACAAAATTTAATAGCTAGACCAGAAAGGTTCCATATTAAAATCAGAAGATATAGTTAAGTTTTTGCTAGGGTTGAACAAATATCATCAAAGATAGAAAATAGAAAAAAAGAGAATATGCACAAAAAAAGGAGGGGAAAGTCCAGGTTGCATTTCAAACAGTATATAAGACAAAACAAATCAGGAAAAGGAGAAAAAATAAACTGAGAAAATATAAAAAACATAAAAACTTTCAGGTGAAGTACAAGTAACTTTCACATCCCTTAGTTTGATCAAATCATTCTATTGCTCTTGCTATAATGGGACCATACCTAAGGGAATAGGACTGCCTCAATCCAGTTAAAATCCAGGAAACATTTATCAAACTTCCTTGCAAAGGCTATAAACCCCTCTGTATGACCCTTTTGGATTATGACCCTCCTTGGTCTTTCTTGAACTTTTTATGTTCCAGTTGACAGTCTGCATATTCAGATTGATGGCATCTATCTCTTATGCTTCCTTCACTTAACTAATCATTCTGGTACCTTCTGGTCACCCTTATTCCACTAAGATCAAAATGCTAATGTAAGAATGCCAACCATAGTAGAAATGCCTGAATTAGGAGCAGATGAAAAAGAACAAAGAAAGCAAAACATTTCAAAAGACATTAGAAGAAGTATAAGATAAAGAAAATAAGGGGAGAGTTCTGACCAAAGACAGTACCCAAGAACCAGTTAGGAACTATAAGAATGGATAAAGCTGGCAAACATCAGAATAGACAAAAATATGGAACAAGAGAGAAAAAAAGAAATGTTAGGAAAGGTATCAATATAAAACCTCAAAATGTGACTCCTTACATTTTAAAAGCAATGCACAGGAAAGTTAGGAATGCATATGTGCTGGTTTGAAAGGATGTATGGACCCTAGAAAAGTCATGTTTTAATCAAAATCCCATTTCGTAAAGGCAGAATAATCCCTATTCAATACTGTATGTAATTAGATCATCTCCCTGGAAATGTAACCAAATCAAGAGTAGTTGTTAAAACGGATTAGGTGAGGACATGTCTCCACCCATTTGGGTAGGTCTTGATTAGTTTCTGAAGCCCTATAAAAGAGGAAACATTTTGGAGAAAGGAGATTCAGAGAGAGCAGAGCAGAACGACATAGTCACAAGAAGAAGAGTCTACCAGTCAGCAACCTTTGGAGATGAAGAAGGAAAATGCCTCCCAGGGAGCTTCATGAAACAGGAAGCCAGGAGAAGAAGCTAGCAGATGATGACATGTTCGCCATGTGCCCTTCCACTTGAGAGAGAAACTGAATTGTATTGGCCTTCTAGAGCCAAGGTATCTATCCCTGGATACCTTTGATTGGACATTTCTATAGACTTGTTTTAATTGGACATTTTCTCAGCCTTAGAATTGTAAACTAGCAACTTATTAAATTCCCCTTTTTAAAAGCCATTCCATTTCTGATATATTGCATTCCGGCAGCTAGCAAACTAGAACAGCATATAATGAGCACTGTCATAACACAAAAGAAAGAAAATGTCTATGGGGATAAGATATAAGCCTAGCAAAAGACTAAGCTAAATGTAAAGATCTCATGTATAGGGATGAAACAACTGAATGTGGTGCTCTTCTTATAGATCATTAGAGATTACATCAGAAGAGGATTCTTATTTAATAAAATAAACTAACAACAATATATGAAAGCTGAAAGTTCCATCTAGGATCATATATGACAAAGGGTTTGATGTATGAAAGAAAGGAAATTAGATTGTAAAAGAATGTGCCCCTCACAGTAGGTAACGCTCTTTAAAGAAATGGTCACTTCCGTAACCCATAACAGAAAGCTATGCTCTTACACGAATGTTCACAGGAGCATTATTTGTAATACCCAAAAACTATTAACAACCCAAATGTCAATCAACAGGTGAATGGATATACAAATTGCAGTATATCCATACAATAGAATACTACTGCATTAGTCAAGGTTCCCTAGAAAACAGAACTGACAGGAGATACGCCTATGTATATGTATATATAAATATAAAGAGACTTATTAAAGGAATCAGCTCACACAACCTTGGAGATTGGCAAGTCTGAATTCCTTAGGGCAGGCCACAAGTTGGGAACACTGATGAAAGTTTCAATAATTTCTCCAGGAGAAGCTAGCTGACTGAAGTAGAGATAGGAATTCTTCTTTCTGACTGCTGAAATCATCAGTTACCACTGATGAGACATCTCTCATTGCTGAAGGCAATTTCCTTTGTTGATTGTAGATGTGCTCAGTCATAGATGCAATCAACTAACTAATTATTTTAATCCATGAAATATCCTCAAAGTAATGATCAGGCCAATACTTGCTTGACCAAACAACTGGACACCATAACCTAGCAAGTTGACACATGAACTTAACCATCAAAACTACTCAGGAATAAAAAGGAATGTATCAATTATACACATAACAAAAAGGATGAATCTCAAATTGAATTCCCCTTTCTCTGTCCTTTGTCATAGGAAAGTGTCTGCCCATAGGAAAGAATTAATTGGAATCTACAATGTCATTCAGTATTAACACCTGTGGACCCCCTTGACCATCCTATCCTACTCAAGTATGAATTAACATCAAGCACTGGAAGTATGGTGTTTTATGTTATGCATTTTTCCAATACTTACTCCATTTATGCTATGTCCCTTGAGGTCAGAGACTGCATCAGCTCCTTTCCTTATATCCAGCAAAATAAATGCAGGGTACCTGACATGCAGTAGTAATATACCCAACTTTGAAAAATTTGAAATTTAAAGTCAAAGAACCTGGGTTTTGGTCCTAGTTTCACCAGCTATAAAGTCATGGTCATGTGAGCTATCTGAATGCTATTTCCGAAATCTAAAAAATGATGATACTATATCAATACTATATGACTTAGAAAGTAATAATAATGATTAATTAAGATAATATAAATAAAAGTATTATTTCTAAAACATCATATAAGTTTTAGTAATTTTTCCCTTTTATTTTTTTTAATCATTTACAGTACTTGTAGTAGGTGGTTATAGTAGCAATTGGTGATGGCAGTTTCCTAATAATAACAGGATTAGATTTCAGGTCTCCTGAATCTTTCTGATATTTTTCCTATCACAACCTGCTATGAAAATTAAGTATAAACCTAAGAAAAGGAGAATAGCACTAGGTGATAATTTAAAAAGTAATAGACATAAAAGATTTGAAATGTGTAAAATATGTTTTGAAAAATGAGTTTTGACTCTTTTCTTCAAAATTAGAAGTCGCATAAAACTGAAGTGAGCTTGTAGGTTTAACTTTCATAAGCAAAAATTAAATAGTATATTTTTGAGAAAACAATAAAAATGAGGAATTTGATTTGTTAAAGCACTAAGATATATCAAAAATATATAGAAACTAAAGAAATGTGTGTTTCAACAATAATCAATTTTTTAAAAGGAGTGTGTAATGGAGTCTATTTTAATAAGAGCTAGTGAATGGAATATGCTGAAAGGAATTTAAAAAGAGCAACTAATTAAATAACTGAAGCGATATCTTCTTTTAAAAACTGAATATTTATATTGAGTCAATGGCTAACAGAAACAATACTTTAAAAGAAAAAGGTAAGAAAAGGTAGGGAAAAAAACAAAATAAGAAGCTAGATAATTTCAATCTGTGAAAATGGTAAAAAGAGACTGGAAAATAATCTCAATTTTTTAATCAATAAACACTGTAAAATGTTCAAAGAAAATAAATAGTGAAGGTAAAATAAATAAAAGTTCACCACTTTTGAGGGACAAAAACAGACAAATATTTTAAAATTACAAAGAAAAATTACTAACACTCAGTGATTTTATATTAATTAGATAGCTTTTAGAGCCAAAGAAAATGTTAAAGATGAGGAGTGAGGTTGAGATACATTTTCCACAGAAAGAATTTTTTAAAGGAGGGATTCGAAAACTAAATGACAGTCCAAAAAAGAGAATTACAATCAAGCTTCAAGAGTGGTGATCCAAATCTGGGATTGATAGTTCAATTTGAGGATAGCTAAAGTAAATCTTTTAAAGCCTTTATTTTGAAATATAGAACAGAAGAAGACTAAATTCCC
Source organism: Myrmecophaga tridactyla (assembly GCA_004026745.1). NCBI lineage: Eukaryota > Metazoa > Chordata > Mammalia > Pilosa > Myrmecophagidae > Myrmecophaga > Myrmecophaga tridactyla. The sequence goes on along the minus strand of PVIY010025961.1, from coordinate 29,958 downwards.
TACAATATTTTACTCTTCTTTTCAAAATACTAGGGATTAGAGACTGCTAACCATAGTAAATATAAACCATATTTGTAGATATTATCCTAAAAATTGGTGAAAGTAATAAAAGATATACAAAGAAAACATGTGATAAAGGGAATGAAAACTCAAATCATGCCAAAACAATGATTTTAATCACAACAATTATGAATTTGCATGTAAAATGCAAATGAAATTATAAAATAAGGTAAATCATTAATAAAAATGCTATACTATCATACGGTAGAAATGAATGTTATAAGAGAAATAATAAAGCAGCTTTGAACATAGTTATGGTAAAGTCTTACTGTCAATATGTACCATTCTAATTGTAGATCATCTACAAAAGGAAAAAGAAATGTCCCTACACATATTTGAGTAAAACCACTGTTATTCAAAAATTGTAGGTTTAGCCACAAGTGAAAAGTAAGGGGAAAAAGTCTCAAACACACATATTCTCGGAAAACATCACCCATATATCCTTTCTTTAAAATGTAATGAGAGCAATCACTTGTCCACTGGGAAATAAATTACATCGAAGAAATCAAGAACAGCGTAATTGTGGTTTTAAATGTTCATGAAAAGAAGAATGTATTAATATATTCTTGACTGAAAATTGAAAGAGTAAATATTTGTTTAAACATTTAAAAAAATCAGCAAGCAATGAAATTTAAAATAGGATATACAATATTAGCCAATGTCAATTATGAAAAGAAATATTATGTGTTCCTGCCTTAATCTTTTGGGAAGGCAATTTGAAATAATAGGAGTCTTAGAAAAGTTGATATGTTTTGACCCAGGGAATCTTTTCAGGGTGTAATCTTGAAAAGAATAAAAGGTGCAAGCAATAATAATGAAATTAACAATTCTTATTAGTTATTTAATATTTACTTGCCAAACCATATTCTAAATGCTTTATATTTAGCTCACTTAAACTTCATAACAGTTATTGCCACATCATTTATTTTAAAAGCAAAAGTATTTGCTGTTGATATTTTTACATTTTTTCCATGCTTTTCCCTATGCATTTTTCTTATTTACATAACAAGAATCATATCTTTATGTTCTTTTTCACTTGGTATAGATGGATGAAGTCATCATTATTCTATATCAAATCACCAAAAGAATAATGGAAGTCAATAGAAAACTTGACCTAATGCCCCAATAGCATATATTTTGGTTTGTTCTTTATTTTTTACTTCAATTTTAATTGCACTAGATTGTGATGTTCATCCAGAATAAGGACATGCCTTCAAACTCTTTCTCAATGCTAATCCTCAAATGTCTACAGATATATAATCAAGTACAACTACAAATAAAATTCAAATATATTTCGTGGAAGCAACTTGAGAATTTTAAACAGATGCTTAGAGATGTCAGAAATATCAGAACCATCTGTAAGATTTTATGGAGAAAGATGTCTAGCTGATTGGGTTAACAAGGCTCATCTGCCTTTTTTGGCTAGACGCAGATTAGATAAAGCACCATGAGGCTGTGAAGACTGAAAACCTTACTATGATTTACTTGCTTGCATCTTATTATCATGAGAAAACCATAAGAGAAAATTGTTAAGTTTTTTTAAATGTTTAACAATAAGGATCCAAAGAAAAGGAATAATACATAAGGTAACATCACATATGAGAGGGAAGTATATAGGGAAACAATTTTATAAGCTAATAAGAAAGAAAGCAACAATTTAAAATGTGAAAGCAGCACTTAGAGATTTAACATTTAGCATTTCTAGAGATAGGAGGCAAGAACAAATTCCTCTCTTGATAGCGGGGTGTGAGGTTAGGAAGTGGTACTGTGGGAACTAATTGCTTGAGAATAAATAAGTAAGTAAATAAGTAAATAAATAAATAAATTGCATGTAGCAATAAGTATTTAAATGAACCCAGGCAACCTAATTTGTTATCACTACAGAATACAAAATTTTTCTTTGGCAATTCTCAGCAATCTGGACACTTTATCAATGAAAATGCTAGATCCTATGTTCTTTAACACCTGCTCTAAAAATTACATCTGCTACTCTTGCCTCTTTCAAATCTCTTCATCCTTCACTGATATATGAAGGAAGTTTTATAGACTGTCTTGTTTGGGTATTAAAACGTAAAAAGTAAAAAAATAAAATTCTGGTATAAGCATATCCATATTTTTATTTTATCATATTTTTATCAAATTAAAAAGTGCACCTCCAAGAAGAGAGGCTAAGATTAAAACCGTACAGTTATTTATTTTTAATAAGCTTTTTACTCTTGAACCATTTCACTCCTGATTATAAGTACATTGAACTGTCATTGCCTAAAATGTTGTTGGAAAATATTTTGGCATTATCTCCTAAAGTTAAACATATGAATGGGATATATCCAGGAGACATGCATAAGAATGCTCATAGCAATAGTTTAACAACAGCAAACACCTGGAAACAATTCAAACGCCTACCAATGGAAAAGTCAAGTAAAATCTGTGCTATGGTCACACTGTGGAATATCAGACAGCAGTCAAAATAAATGAACTACTGGAACCTATAACAATACAGATGTATTTTTACAGCACAAAACTGAGTGAAAACAATGGAATTGTAACGTTTTATAAAGATGAACAAATAATGTTTTTCAGGAATATACATAGATATCAGACATTTATATGAAAAGGAAAGCAAAGGAATGATGAACTTGGGCTTCATGATGAAAGTTGCCACAAAATAAAGGAGTCAAGGAGATGGTAGAAGGTAAACAAATGGATATAGTAGATATAAATAATTGTCATAGTTCTGGCTCTTGTTTGGGATGGTAGGTTCACAGATGCTTATTACATTATGATAAAATAATTAACAGGTTCTTGAGTAACCAGAAGATTCTCCCTTTTGCCATAAACAACTATAAAACTGGAAAAATATCATTTAGCCCATTGGAAAAGACAAAACACAAGCCTATGTTTCTTGAGAAAAAGTAAGTGTTGTAAATCACACTAGCTTTCTGTCTGAAAACAATTTCACAACTACAGTATGAGGAATTAGAGTTCAAGCAGAAAGCATTGGTCTTTTACAATAGTCTAGTGTAAAAAACGGAGATTAGAATTCAGGTTAACTTTAAGCAACTGCAATTTGCAAGGCAGGTTACTAGAGAGAAAATTGCTGCAAACAAAAAGCTCCAGAGATAGGCATGAGGATTTTCCTCAAGTGCCTGCCCAAATCTTAATCCATGTATTAGCAGGCTGTGCGGAACCTGATAGATGCATCTGCTGACAGGTGAGAGTTAAAGAGAAATTTTGACAGGTACATACTTCTGTGATCCACTCTTAACAAGCCAGCATAGAGAAATATTTGTGAAAAATCCCAGGACATTCAGCTGGGCTCAAGAAAGTCATGCATTAACAGGAAGAAACAAGAGCCCGGAAGTAAGGGCTGTGACCTAACAAAGCCTAAAGCCAAGTTTTAACAAGATCAAGGTGAACCACCTGTGCTGCTTTGAAAGCATGTACCCCAGGAAAGCCATGTCTTTTAATTCTGCTTCAATATTGTAGGGTTGAAACCTTTGGCTAGATTGTTTCCATGGAGACTGACCCACTCAATTGTGTGTGTGACCTTTTGATTATATGACTTCCATGGAGATGTGACTTGTGGGTGTGGCCTTTGAATTAGATGGAGATGTGACTCCACCCATTTGAGGTAGGTCTTGATTAGTTTACTGGAGTCCTTTAACATGGGAGATATTTTGGAGGAAACATAATTGCTTCAGAGCTGATAAAGATGCAGACATTTGGAGTTGCTCAGATGCCATGGAGCAACTCATAGACATGGAGAGAGCAGACACACAGACATAGACATTTGGAGATGCAAAGCCCTGCAGATGTCAACATGTGCCTTCCCAGGAGATGCTAAGCAAGTTAGAGCCCTGAGTTGTGTCCCAGAGAAGCTAAGTGAAGGTCCATAGATGCTAAGAGAAGAAACCACTGGCATCAATAGCCGGAAGCAATGGAACAGGGAATAAGAACCAGCAGATGCCAGCCACATGCCTTCCCATGGACAGATATTAGCCTTTCTTGAGTCAAGGTATCTGGATGCCTTAGTTTGGACATTTTTATGGCCTCAGAACTGTCAACTTGTAACTTAATAAATTCCCTTTTTAAAAGTCATTCCATTTCTCGTATACTGCATTCTGGCATGTTTAGCAAACCAAAACAATAACTATAATGAATTTATAAAAGATTTAATGAAAAAAGAGATACAGTCGAAAAAATGGGAGAATTACAGCAGATTAATGGAAACTTTAAAAAAATGGAAATTCTAGAGCTGAAACATGCAATAACAGAAGTACAGATTTCATTGCACATGCTTAATAGTAGGATGGAATAAGAAAGAATGGAATTTCCAGGGAAGATGGTAGGGAGCAGGAGCATCACTACTTCTCTAAAAAAGGCTAGCAGACAGGAAGAAACTGTCTGAAAACTGTTCTGGGGTTCTGGAGGCCAGGAAAGCATTATACAGCATCCAAGGAAAACAGAAACAAAGTATTCGAGACACTGTGTAAAAAAACTGTGAATAAAGCACTCAGCAGAAACTGTCAATGCCCATCCGCCACTCTCAAGGTTAGCTACCTCAGTTGAGTTCCTGCCTGGCTGTGGCAAATGGAGAGGGATGTAGAAGCCTTCTTCACCGAGAACAGTACAGCACACTGCCAAGTACTGATAATGGCTTTTGATGGGCAAATTGGGATCACTGGGTTCTGGCTTTGAGCAATGATTTTAGCTCACCCAGGACAAGGAATGCCAGGCATAGTTTTAATCCTGCCCTCAACAGGGCTGAATGAGGTGGAAATTCTACATTCAAAGACATAGGGCCCCAGGTTTTGGTTTGCTAAACCTTCAGAAATGTAATAAACCAGAAATGGGTTGGCTTTTTAAAAAAGGATATATCAGTTACAAATTTACAGTTCAAAGACTATGAAAATGTCTAAATTAAAGCATCAAGAGGAAGATACCTTCTTGGAGGAATGGCTGCTGGTATCTGGGATTCTTCTGTCACATGGGAAGGCAAATGGAGATGTCTGCTGGCCCTTTACAAATGGTTTTGGTTTCAATAGCTTTCTCTCTCTCTCTTCTAGAGTTTTTTTTCTGGATTTCATCTCTTAGCTTTGCTGTGTCTCTGTGTTTTCTATCTTTATTCTCTTCATAGAGGACTCCAGTAACAGGATTAAGATCCACCTTGAATTGGGTGGGTCACAGCTCCATAGAAACAACCTAATCAAAAGGTCCCCACAAAAATGGATTCAAAGAACATAGTCTTTTCTGGGGTACATAATAGATTCAAACCAGCACATTCCACCCTCTGAACCCCAAAAAGACATGTTCTTTCCATATGCAAAATACATTCATTCCATCACAATGTCACAAAAGCTTAAATCATTTCAGTAACAATAGGTAAGTAGGAAGTCTTATCAAAATCAGCTACAGGCATGGTTTGTTCTAAGGCAAAATTCCCCTCTGGCTGTGGACCTGTGAAACTCAGAATAGGTTATCTGCTTTCAATATACAAAGGGGTGTCTGTCATAGGATAAATGTTCCCCTTGCCATTGGGAGAAATTGAAAGGAAAACTACCAACATTACCCAATACCAAAGCCAGATAAAGATACTACAAGAAAAGAAAATTACAGACAAATCTCTCTAATGATTATGGATACAAAAATCCTCAAAAAAATACTTGCAAATCAAATCCAACAGCACATTGAAATAGTTATACAGCATGATCAAGTGGGTTTTATGCCATGTATGCCAGGGAGGCTCAACAGAAGAAAATCAATTAATGTAATACACCACATTCACAAATCAAAGGGGGAAAACCACGTGATCTTATCAATTGATGCATTTAACATAATTCAGCATCCTTTCTTGGCAAAAACATTTCAAAAGATAAGATTAGAAGGAAACTTCCGCAACATGATAAAGGGCACATATCAAAAACCCACAGCTAACATCATGCTCAATGGTGAAAGACTGAAAGCTTTCCCTCTAAGATTGGGAACAAGACAAGGATACCCACTGTCAAAACTATTACTCAACACTGTGCTAGAAGTTCTAGCCAGAGCAGTTGGACAAGAAAAATAAATAAAAGGCAATCAAATTGGAAAGAAAGAAATAGAACTTTCACTCTTTGCAGAAGACATTATCTTCTAAAAAGGAATAAAGTTCTGAGGCATGCAATAGCATGGATGAACCTTGGCGACATTATGTTAAGTGAAATAAGCCAGACACAATAGGATAAATCTTGTATGATCTTACTAATATGATCTAAATATAATCATGAGTTTGCCTATTCTAATTGTCTCAAAACAGATTATACAATATTTGTTGTTTTATGTCTTGCTTATTTCACTCAACAGGAAGTCTTCAAGGTTCAGCCATGTTGTCCCATATATCGGACTTCATTTCTTTTTATTGCTGAATGACATTCCATTTTATGTATATACCATACTTTGCATATCCCTTTGCGGAGTCTGTTCCGCTAGGCTAGCGAGGTCATTCTCTCCACGTCGTCTGGAGGCAGAAGTAAAGGGGGAGCCGGCTCGGGAGATTTGGGTCTAAGGGGCGTGCGCTGGGATTACCCACAGTGGGTCTAAAGAACTGGAAGCTGAGTCAATCGAGGCATAAGGCAGGGAAGCTTTATTTATAGGCACTTATGCCATGGCTACCAGCAGCTAAAGACCCTGAGGCTCGGTGAGTCCCGGAATATATGCATTTGCGGAGAGGTGGAGCCAGGGCGGGGACTCCGGGGGAGGGCAACCAATCATACAATGAGGAAAGATAGGGT
>PVIY010025961.1:0-23028 GCA_004026745.1 Myrmecophaga tridactyla | reverse complement strand
TGCTGGAATGTGATATACCAGAAATAGAATGATTTTTAAAAAGGGGAATTTATTAAGTTACAAATATACATGTTCTGAGGCTGTGAAATTTCCAAATTTAAGCAAGCATCCAGGGAAAGATACCTTGGTTCAAGAAGGCGGATGATGTTCAGGATTTCCCTCTCAACTGGAAAGGCACATGACAAATATGGTGATATCTGCTAGCTTTCTTTCCAGGCTTCTTCATGAAGCTCCCCCAGGGGCATTTTCTTTCCTTCCTCATCTCCAAAGGTCTCTGGCTGTGTGGGTTCTTGTGGCTCTCGTGGGTCTATAGTTTTTTTAAAGATGGTTCCCTCTTAAGGGGCTCCAGTGAGCAACCCTCACCTTGAATGGGTGAAGATACATCTCCATGGAAACAATCTAATCAAAGTTACCACCCACAATTGGGTAGGTCACATATCCATGGAAACAATCAAAAAGCTCCCACCAGTGATACTGAATGAGGATTAAAGAACTTGGCTTTTCTGGGATGCACAACAGATTCTAATCAGAAAATTAGCTTTCTGAAGAACTGCCAAATTGTCTTCCACAGTGGCTGCATCATTTTATATTTCCACCAACAATGAATGAGTGTTCCTATTTCTCCATATCCTCTACAACATTTTTTATTTTCTTTTTTTAATAGCTGCCATTTTCATAGATGTAAAATGGTAATTCATTAGCCTGATGGCTAATGACATTGGGCATCTTTTCATGCACTTTTTGGCCATTTGTGTATCTTCTTTGGAGAGCTGTCTGTTCAAGTTTTGCCCGTGTTTTAATAGGGTTGGTTGTCTTTTTGTTGTTAAGTTGAAAGAATTCTTTATATATTCTGGATATTAATCCTTTATTGGATATGTGGTTTCAGATATTGGATATGTGGTTTCTTCCATTGGGTGGGTTGTTGTTTTACTTTCATGACAAAGTCCTTTGAGGACCAAAGTTTTTAATTTTGATGAGATCCCATTGATCTATTTTTTCTTTTGTGGCTTGTGCTTTGAGTATAAAAATCTAAGAGGGCATTGCCTAACACAAAGTCCTGAAGATGCTTTTCTATATTTTCTTCTAAGAGTTTGACAGTTCTGGCTCTTATATCTAGGTTTTTTAATCCATTCTGAATTGATTTTTGTATATGGTGTGTGGTAGGAGTGTTCCTTTTTTTTTCAAAGGGAGATCCAGTTTTCCCAGCACCATTTGTTGAAGAAACTGCTCTCTCCCAATTGAGGTGTCTTTGCTGCCTTGTCAAAAATAGTTGGCCATAAATGTGAGGATTGATTTCTGAGCTCTCAATTTGATTCCACTGGTCTATAGGTCTGTCCTTGTGCCAATACCATGCTGTTTTGATAATTATGGCTTTGTAATAAGTTTTAAGATCAGGAAGTGTGTCCTCCAATTTCATTATTCTTTGTCAAGATTGCTTTAGCTATTTGGGCTCCTTAACCTTCCATACAAACCTGATGATTCAAGTATCAATTATTAATATTCAATTCTTATTTTCTGCATTGAGAGAAATATGTGAAGCTAAGACTTGGCAAACAATTTTCTGATTGGATTAAAAGGCTTCATGGAGGTGAATTTCCCTGATTAGAATATAAAATTGGAAGAAGCATTTTACATAATTTGAGTAATAAAGAATTAACTTTGAGGGATGAAGCGATCAAATTCTAAAGGATATTTTAATTTATTCTTAAACTATTTTTTTGGACATAAACATTAGAAACTCAAGGTTTTGAATGATATTGTAATGTTCTATTAATTTCAGCACACAGTATATATGTGTGTGTTCTACTGTATTTCATAGTTAGTTAAAAACTAATTTAACTTTTAAAATTTTCTTCTTATGATTTTTACTAGGCAGAATTCTCTCAATATTTCCAGCCCTAACCCCTGGAACTGTAAATATAAGACATCATACCTATGATTGAGTTATCTTACATAACCAAAAAAGGTATTTTTGCAGATGTAATAATGTTACTATACAGTGGACTTTTGATTAATCAAAAGAAAGATTTATCCAGGTAGGTTCAATCTAATTATATTAGACCTAAGAGGTCAGCCTAGCTAACATGTTGACTTCATCCTTATGAGACCCTGAGCAAAGAACCAAGTTGACCCTGCCTGGACTTCTTACCTGCAGAACTATGAGATTAAAAATGGGTGTTGTTTTAATCCACTAAACTTGTGGTAATTTGTTGCAAAGCAATGGAAAACTAATACATCATGGATTTTTATTAAAATAAGGTAAGGAATATTTTTTGCATTCACCAACATGAACAAAAATTACTATAATAGAGAATATTAAAACAGTCATACGCTTACATAGTCATATGCTTACACAGGTGAAGAATTTCACATAATCTTTGGACTGTATATCAAACCGTAGTACTTCTTTTATTGAAGCTGCTCATCTAAATATTTGTTGCAATGCCAAAAGTAGAGGATATAATGAGCTTTTCCTTATGTGTGTGTGTGTTAATGGGAAATATAGCAATATTTTTTGAAGCACTCAATTGCTCTAAGTGTATTTTCATGATCATGTTTACATTTTGTGCAAAAAATTGTAATAAGCTAGTCAATATTTTTAGAAAATGCATCCTATTTTTATGTTCACTGTGATTTCTTTCAGAATTTTGATGTAAATCAACAGGACCCAAAATATCAATATTCAGAAATTTACTGGAAAAATACATTTGGGCCTTGAAAATTTTATTAATTTAAAATATGGGCCCTGTGACTAAAAATAATTAAAATCAACTTTCCAGCACATTTTTTTTATTCCTATACTGTGACTGACACAAACTGAAGAATCAGTTGGTGTCTGCTCTAAGTGAAATTTCATCTTAAGCCTAATCAATCTCACCACAAACATTGTCAAATTTCCTTTAAAAATTCCTTGTGGAAATCATCTTTGAAAGGAATGCTCATCCAATTACAAAGTGAAGAAGAAATATGGTGGCATTGTCTCTTCAGTGTACTGATCAGTCATTTTCTTTTGTAATTATATCAGTCATATCAATATTGTCATTTCTGTGAGGAAAACCTTGAACATCTTGCTTGTGTTTTATAATAGCAATAGTCATTAGAATATGATGAGGCAGAGTAATAAAAAGTGAACATTTCAAAGTTATATATTTCCTATATATTCTGAAACACACAATGATAATTTAATTAGGACAGATTTCCAAATAAGCCTCTGGGCAACTGACTATCCAATGATATTTGGAAAAGCACAACAAATTACAGAGAGTAAAGCTAGGTAAGATTTACAAAAGAAGCCATACAAATAATTCCTGCCAGCATAGTGTTTAACATATACAATTAAACTATAAAAGAATAGTTTCCTCTATTAGTAGTAGCTAAGAAGCTCCTAACAAACTAACCCTCCTACATATAGTAAGAAAAAAGAATGACATTGGGAAGAATGAAATGACACTGGGTGGGTTTTCCATTTTTATGGCATTTAGCCACATCCAATCAATGCCTAGAGGCTAAATCTAGAAGAGAAAACCTATAGTTTCCTGACTTAAAGAACCACAGGAAAGAGTTTGAGCAAATTCAGAGTAGAAAGTAAGGGAGAAATGACAAAAAGAAGAAAGCTATCAAACGGAAAAATAAAATTCTGTATATAATGATTCTGTATATAATGAACACTGCTAAATCAGGCATTCATATAGAGACTCCAAGTAGATCAGCTAAAATTAAAATGATTAAGATTTCAGCTTCTGTCACCTCAAGGGAAACAGTCTGCAGTTCAGCTCAGCCAAAGTAACTACCTGCTTTAAAAACAAACAAAAAAACAGCCCTCTTCAAGGGGATAGAAGGGGCTGCAATCTTTATGACTGCATTGTTAACAATGTTCAAAAAATACAATTCAAAATTCCTTGATATAGGAAGAAATAGGTAAACATGACCCATACTCAAGAGAAGAAACAATTCATGGAAACTGATGAAGTAATAATCCAAATGTTAAAATTAGCAGAAAAGATTTTAAATCCGCTATAATACCTATCTTCAAAGAAGTAAAAATAATATGCTCGTAATGAGTGAAAAAATGGAAATCTCAACAGAGAAATTGTGAAAATAAAAAGAATCAAATGGAAATTTTACAACAAAAAGTAAACTATCTAAAATAAAAAGTTTTATTAGATAAGCTTTTCATCTGATAGGAGATAATGAAAGAATCAATTAACTTGAAAATTAATCAATCTGAAGAACAGGGAGGGAAGGAAAAATTGAATAAAAATGACAAGAACCCAAGGGATAATTATAAAGCTTTTAATATACTAATCATTGGAGACTCCAAAGGAAAGGAGAGAGAAAACAGAATAGCAAAAAATCTTAGAATAATGGACAATTTATTAAAGTAAGTGAAAGATATAAATTTACAGACTTAAGAAATCTACACAAGATAGTTACAAGGAAAATCACATATAGGCACATTGTACTCAAACAGGTAAAAGCAAAAAAAAAAAAAAAAAAACTAAAGAGAAAATTTTTAAAGTAACCAGAGAAAAGCAAAACGTTAGACACAAAAGAAGAATCATTTGAATTGCCACTAACCTCATAAAAAACTACTACTTTTCACCAAAACTACAGAATCCATTATAAACTGCAGAAATTTTTTAAATGATAAAACCGTCAACAGAAAATTCTATGCCCACCAAAAATACTCTAAAGAACAAAGCCTAAATAAAGATTTTTTTCCTAATAACAGTAAACAAAAGTGGATATCTGCACTTCAAGAAGTGTTAAAAGATCAGGCCATAAGAAAGACTGAAATTCTGAGACATGCTACAACAGTGAAGAACCTTGAAAACACTATGCTCAGTGAACTAACACACAGTAAGGACAAGTAACAGGCAAGCAACTGGAGAAAATATTTATAAAACGTATGGAGAAAATACTTACTAAACATAAACAACCAAGGACTAGTATTTCAGATGATAAAGACTTCTACAACTCAATACTAGAAACACAAATTAATTTAACAATTTTTTTAACAGACACTTCACAAAGGAAGATGTATGAATGGCCAATGATAGTATGAAAAACTGCATGACATCATTGTCATGAGGGAAATAAACAATAACATAAGGAGATGCTATTATAAACTTAACAGAATGACAAAAAATAGGAAGACATATCACAAAATGCTGGGAAATATGTGGAACCATCAAAACTCTCAAACATTGTTGGTAGGATTTTAAAACATACAACCACTTTTAAAATGACCTAACATTATAAAATTCAATATACACCTACCCTATGACCCAAGAATTTCATTCCGAGGTATTTATCCAAGAGAAATAAAAATATACACCTGCAAAAGTTCTTACATGAGAGTATAGTATATTCATAAAGTGGAATACTATTCAGCAATAAAAAGGAAGAAAACTACTACTACATGCAACAAATGGATGAATTTCAAAAAGTTATGCTGAGTAAAAGGCTTTAAAAACAGAGTAATTTCATATGATTTCAATTACATGAAATTCTAAAACAGATAAATCTAATCTATAACAGGGGAAGAACAATATTTGCTTCCAGGAGTATGGAGAAAGTAGGTATTGCCACGGAAGGCGCATGAGGGAACTTACTGGAGTGAAAGTAATATTCTATATCTTAATTTCATGGTATTGTTCTATATCTTAATACATTTTTGGGTTTCAAAAGTGTAAGGATGTTTTAGTCATTAACTTGTTAGTCATTAATTGGTATACTTAAAATGTGTGCATTCACTGTGTGTAAATTTTATATCGAAAGGAAATATGATCACAAAGGTTAAACTCTAATTTATGATAGGCATGCAAATTGTTTAAAGTTGAGTTGTACTGACGTTTGCAACTTACCTTGAAATGCATCAAAACATTGAGGGACAGATAGAGGGTGGATAGATGGCTATATATAAATATATGATAAAGTACTGTTAAATGTTATTGTAGAATCTAGGCAATGAGTATATGGGTATTCACCATCCAATTCTTTCAACTTTTATCTGACTTTGAAATTTTTCATAATAAATTTTTTGAAAAATAAAAATAAAATATGTGTGTATGTGTGTGTGTGTACACAACCATAACACAAATATTAAATTGTTATACATTTACATACAAACATTAGGAGCTGCAAGGATAGTAGAACTCAATGGAACCAGCAATGAAATTTATATAAATAGCATCAAATGCAGAAATTCAGTAAAATACAAGATAAAAGGAATTAATATATATGGAGTACCTACCATGGGCCAGGCATTATGGTAGCAGCTTTCTCTATCTATCTCATTTAATGCCTACCAGTGATGGATGAGGTTTTGCTATTTGATAAATAAAGAAAATGAGGTTGAAAAGAATGTGTTCCCTTGTTACTATGTTTCAAGTACTATAAAAAGGGCAAGGAATTCAGAAATCAATAAAATTATACTCCCTAATGCAAGGAGCTCACAGTACTGGAATCTTACCAATTCACATAGACAGGAAGTAGTGGACCCTAGATAAGAACACACATCCCATGTTCAAAAGTACCCAACTTAAAAGCTAAACAGCACATAGTAGAAAAGACAGGCACAAATCAGTCCTTGCTTAAACATGGCAGTGCTCCTTGCCATCTTCCATTACCTCTATCTCTGTCATTTCAAAGGACATGTAATGAGATGAAAAGTTTAAAGGAAAAGTGAGGAGTCCTGAGTTTGATTAAGTAAGCAGTTGGACTACGGTTTGCGTAAGAGTAAAATAAAAGGGGTGGAATAACTAAATCTTCAAAATGTGTCTCTTAGAGCCCAGGTGGGACCCACATACCACTTTCTGATCCAGAGATGCTCCACTTTTATTTTCTTTACATACTGAGTGAGACTTAGGAAAATGTTCTCTGCTAAAAAGAAAAGCAAAAGCAAATTTAAAAGCATAATTGGAAAAACACTGAACAAAATAAAGAGCCCTCATATTTTAGGATACTATGATTTTAAAGTACATTGGCTGTTTTCCAATTTTGTCCTATCAGAAGTGTTCACACACATTTTTGAGGTCTTTAAAACTTCTCAAATTCAGAATCTAAACTCTAACTCTAGGTCAATTTAGGAATACTTTTGGTGGAGCCATGAATCTTGTGAGTAATTCATACGTGGATATGAAGATAGTCCAAAGCACAGATGACATGAATTCATTTGACTCTTCAGTAAATAGTGCCAAAATTAAACAGAAATAAGTGTACTGGTAATTATTTTCTTTGAATTTTCTAAGATCTTTGATGATCCTATAAAAGTTGGTAATAAACAGGTATATTTAAAATGTACCTATCATTTATCAACAAAATTAGTAGCTTGATAAAAGTTCTTTCAACAATACTTAATGACTGTATCAAATTAAGTATTTATACTCATAGTTATAGCCAGTATTAAGTTAAGATCCACAGTAAATATTCTGGTAGAAATACTAATGATACACATCTCTAAATAAAATTCATTTTGATTAAAAATCTCAATGGATAATTAACATAATAAGGTTTAATATATGATATATAACACCTCCATAATAATATATACTTCATAAGGTTTATATATGTACATACATACCTATATTATGTTTGTGCATATATCAAGCTATTGGGTGATTCATACTTCAGAATATAGATTATTAATGAAATATGTTCCTGATATGAATAACTGACTGTGCTGTGATCATACCAAGTTCAAACAATACGCTCAGTGCTATGAAAAATTAAGTATTCTGTTCTTTTAATGTCAAAGTAGTTGTTACTGTACCATGATGAATAAAAAGTACCTTTGCCAATAATCCTGAATGTGAATTCATGGCTTCATTATAAACCAAATCAATAGTAAATGTTATATAAAGGTCTAAATATTTTTGACCAAGAGTACTACCAAACTAAATAATTAAACATTCAGTGTGAAAAGCAGGCTTTAGTTAAAATAATATTAAGGTTTTAAAACTTTGGGAATGTTTCAAGGGAAAGAATCATTAACACACACTAGATGAAGTTAAGCTTTACATTTCACTTTTATAATTAGGTGACCTGTCATTTATGTCCAAGCCAGAACACCGTGGGGAGAAAACAATAGTTACTAGAGAACAGCAGGCTAAACTGAAACTACTCCAGGCAAACTAAATCATGCAGCTGTTTTACTTGTAATAAAAAACACCAATATATCCAGATATTTTTTGGTCTGCTAAGGTCGTATTATCTGACTTTTAAATATGAGAGTTTGCATATTTCATTATACATATATGGAAGAGAGAAAAAGTCTTTAATATATATTCTGATTAATTCGTTATATTATGTTCCTGTGTGGCCAGCTGGCCTAGAAAACTCGCCATCATACATTTAGTGATAAATAGTCGCCATCATACATTTAGTGATAAACAGTCACATCCAGAGGAACATAAACATTTCTTCATTGTATAAGAAAGATTGCTAAAAAGCAGCAAATAGAAAAACTTAGAAGATACTAAGTACATTTTTTCATAAATTTTATCAAAAAAGATATTCATCATTATCATATTCCTTTGAATATTGCCCAAAGCAACTGATTATTCAATGCAGTGAAGAGAACTCGGCTAAAACTATACCATCTAGCATTCCAATATTAAAATATTGGCTCCCAAAGACAAGACCACAAACATTAGATTTCATAATGAATTCAGTTTTTAAGGGCTGTTTTTACTAGTGACAAAAACAATTATCTTTGTGTCCTGATTAAATAATTTGTAAAAAAAATGAATTTACAGTAAAATTTGACAAGAATTTAAACTGGCATTTCATCAAAACCTATCAAGTAGATCTAGGAGATCACACTATTTTCTTCTTGCTGAACCTTCAGTTGTTTCTATTCAGCTGTAAATGAACAGAAGATAACCTGCCTCCTCTGTTGTGCACTAAAATGGTACTCAAGAACTACAGTGATAAGAGAATAAGCTAATAATTTCCAGCCTGCAACATAAGGGTAGGGCTATATGGTTTCCAACAAAAAAAATTAGTCTAAAATATTCTAATGATTTTCTCTTGCAAGCAAATTTCAATCATTTACTGGATAATAACATAGCTTAATAAATCCATATTCATCTCGAGCTCATTGATTTATGATACATAAAGTATTATTGGAGCATTTAACATCTTTGCTCCCTTAACAAGTTGAACTTCTAAATTTTTTGCAGCAATTATTATGAGATTCTTTGTATAACCTTTTATTGCTAATATCTCATACAAGTAAACTGCCCCATCTGAAAACCTGATGAAAACTGAGTTGCAAAGATTAATCATCTAAGAAGTCTCAGTCTAAAAACTATTGAAAAGTTACCCTTTTAATAATATATTGCCTGTAATTGATGCATAATACTTTCATCTTCTAATTTCTCCTGAAAAGCAATCAAGAATAAATATAATTGTATAAAATGTAATTGTCCATATCTATGAAGTTATTTTTCTACAGTTTAGGAAAAGAACACAGTTTATGTCACAATACAAACACTGAATATTACATTTTAACTAATCCAAACAATTAAACATTTACTATTCATTAATAACAACCAAAATTGTTCTTTCCAAAGGTGATGATTATATAATTGATGCTTAAAATTTTCAAGATCATTAATGTGCAATCCATGAAGTCCATTATTTAGAATTTTTTTTAAGTTGGTAGAATCACATCTTCTGGTGACAAGTTCAAATGATTCCTTTTCCATGATTTTAGTCTTCAAGAATGATTTTTTTTGTTTTTGAAAAATGATTTTTTAGTCTCTAGCTTACTTTTAAAATCATTATTAACTGTGATGTTGATGCCTATCATTTATATAATTTTAAAAATCAAAGGAGAATAAAAATTTTAAAAAGCCTATTTATTTGATCAAAACACAAAAAATGTGTGGAAACAATTGTGAAGTCATATAAACTATTTTTTACACTTTATACTTCAAAAATAACAATTGTATAACTGGTTTTAACTGATTTAAAAAGTGAATCAAGTGATTGAATACTTAGGAGGATGAGTAGATCTATTTGTGAAACCAATGCTGTATGTTTTTTAAAGACTAAGAAGTTAAGACCATATCAAGCAGGGACTTTTTTTCCCTACAGCAAAAAAAAAAATTATTTATTGATTTAATAATAGTTTCGGATAATTTTAGACAAGAAAATCAAAATAAGTTAAATAGGATTGGTCTTCCAGAAGCATTAGAAACTTAATAATTTAATGTTTAATTGCAGCAGCATAAAATTACAGATTTCTAATAATAAGAGCATTGCAATTATAAGCATGCAACAAAAAAGAAACTTGAAGCAAAAGCAAAAGAATAGTGATAAGGGTGTCCACAATTTCTTTAAAAATGTAGATATTCTCATATTTCAAAGTTAATAACACTCAAAAACCAACTCTTTACTGTGCTGTTAGTAACAAAATTTTAAAAGTAAATATGTACCCATCTCTAATATTAATATTTTTAAACATATAAATTCTTGGTATTGAAAAAAAGATAAAAATAGAATAAGGAAAAGATTTATAAAGGAAGAGTTCAATTCCTAAAACACTGGTAGCTTGGAGTCATGGAAATTTTTAGAAAGTCACACTGCTCTTTGATTTAAATATAACATGTAATACATATTATTTTTATATAACTAATCGGTGGTCAAGCAATATATTGCTAAGCAAAAACAAAACAATATTTTATGTATAGATTGCCTATATAAAAGAGCCTAATATTTTATATACTGTAATATATCTTAAATTAGTACAAAAATAAAATGACAAAAAACAAACAGCAAAAAAAATTTTTAATTAAAAAAATAAATAATAAAAAATAAAACAACAAAATCAAATTATTTAATTTAACAGAACTACACTGAGGGAAAGAAGTGAAATTATATAAAAAATAGAGATGTTATTCCATATTCAAGCCAAAGGTCACAGAAATATTTATCATCAGTAAACATTTTAAAAGCCAACAAATATTAAAAGTCTCCTTTTGTCATTTCCTAAATTAAGATACAAACTGTATAATAGTTGGGTTTTTCCTAATCTGTAAATTAGGCTGCCTCTCATTGTTCAGAGATTCTAAAAGGAAGACCAGCAAAGCCATTCAATATTCTGTGCACTGTTAGTTCCTCATAAATTTCCAGAAGGTTTCAGTGCATTATCATGTTCATAGACAGAATTTCTTTCTCACTCTTTCTCCACATATATTTAGCTAAGATGGGGTCTTTTCCATACTAGTTATCTAACATTAGAAATTTTTAAAGGCAAACAACTTAAATATGGAAACACCTGGTTGATAAACTACATTTTAAAAGCTTTCTCTAATAGAATATCTCTTTTAATGTAAGCCAGAGGCATCATCTAAAACATATGTTCATAATTTAACAGCCTCCACCATAAAAAAAATCCGTCTGTAAAAGCAAAAGGAATTTATAACAAAGAATCCTTACTAAATAGCTGACCTAATACAAAGCATTCTAAGCAATGCCATAATATAGCTTGTTTAAAAGTGATCATTGATCCACCTTGCATAGAGAAATGTCTTAGACATAGAGAACATCTTCTGCATGTTGTACAAAGAGCATGTATGATTGCTACTTCACATTTTCCAACAAATCACATGGGTTTATACAGCTCCATCCCTATATATGCAACGTAATCACAGCCATGGCCACAAAGAAAAAATCTATCAGGCATTTTAAGTTAATCATTTTATTCATTAGGAAATGAAAGAATGTAACAGCCTATCTGAATTATGCTTCAGAGGTCAAACTGTTAAATTTAAGATGGTTTTTATGCTTTCATGTAAGATCATTTTATTTCTTAAAATTAAATTAAGAATACTACATACAATTTTATATTTATGTTTATTTTAAAAAGATGCATTCTAATAGTACTAACATTTCAATACAAAACAATTTTCCAGATATATAGATCATTATTCTGAAAAATATTAATACTAAAATAAAATGTAGTTGAGCTTTACTCACCTTGCATTGTTCAGCGTTTGTCCAAAAAGCTCATTTTGTAAAATATTTGGTGGGGATGAAAAAACCCCATGAAAATGAGATAAAACAGAATTGCAGACTTGGCGCAATGTCTCAAATTGCATTTTCTTTTTTTTTTCTCCTCTTATTTTTCTTTATCACCTGTCTTTAAAGTCACCTATTTGCAGACACAATCAAATAAAAACATACCAATCAAGTTCCATATTTCTCCTGATCTCTGTAAAAACTGTGCCTAAATGAGCAGAGGTTGATAGTTAATTGTACAGTCATTATTCTTCTAATTCAGTCGTAAGATTCAGTACCCGTGCAGCTTTCGGCTTTCTCCTGACTGTAGCAAGAATTCTAAACAGCAGTAAGCTTTTTGGGCATTCCCAGATGAAGTGTGAAGCTGAGCTGCTTTCATGTGCTCTACTCATATTTCTCTAAGCCTATTAAAAACACGCGATGAATAGATGCTGTCGTCAAGAGTTTCAGCACATCTGGCTACCAGTAATAAAATCTCAGAAGTAATAAAAATGGAGACCAAGTATTTTCTCAATGTTACTACTAGTTAAGAGAGAAGGTATTATGAATTTCCCCAACCATTTTCTCTGACAAATGAATAACTCCAGCAACAGAGTATAGAGAGCTCTTCAATAAGCAGGCTGCTGCATAGGACCAAAAGAACATTCTAAAAATAAATAGCATGTCCCTCTTTTGATATCATGAAGAAATAAAAATATTACAGACAATAAGCTTTTTAGTACCTGCATTTATAATCCTATAGCTTCTAAAGAGACATTTGGAAAATGCATACTTAGTCACCTTAATTTTTTTTTAATTTTAAAATATCTCTATTTATTTTCAAAGAAAAGTGAATAATGTTCAATCTGGTCCCTTTATAAAAGCTATATATAGTGACTACAAGATTATTCACATAATTTTAGAAAAATTTATATCTTAACAATTAAAATTTCCTTAAACAGCACACATTATATATGAATTTTCCCACAAATCCAAAAATCACAATTAAGGCCAGAGAGACTTTTATCAACTAATATTAATTTTTATTTATTTCAATAATGGTGGTCATAGCATTTTTAGAGGAAACAAAAGAAAAGAAGAAATTTACTGAAGGCACCAAGTAAGACTTTAGAGTACCCAAGATCATCATCTGTTCTCAATGCATACTCTTTTGGATAAAATCTTAGGTTATTCTGTATCCAAGTACATTCATCTTTATGAAAAGAGATGCTCCAAAAGTTGTGTAAGCAAAATTTTAAAAACCAACTCACTTATATAGATGCTTAATATTTTTATTGATCTTTAATTGCTTCTAATCCTTGACATTTCTTCAACAGATTCATCCCTTTTAAGTCCTTTCTTTTCTCAATTTTTAGCTCTAACTTCATCTATTCCCTTCCACAGACATACTATTGCCAATAAATAGGCACTTAAATACACTAAGAGGTTTAAGAAAACTGGTGCATTCTTTTTGACATAAATAAACATGTAATAATACATATTTTACAAAAAACTAATTTATTTCCTTTATAAACTAAGATGTTCACTTATGAGTTTGTCCTCAATTAAAAGTATTCCTATTCTATTTATTATTTTAGATTTTTATAGGTGCATTCCTCTCTGTCATATGTATACATGGTAATTGAAGTAATTTTTAGTTTACAAAGTACTTAAACATTTATTTTTTATTAACCAGAAAATGTTGTAAGATAGGTGTTAATGCTATTATCATTTGACAGATGAAAAGAAAATGAGACTTTCGGGGGTTAACGGTCACACTGTTTGTAAGACATAGATAGAGTATCTGAATAGGGTCACTGAACTTCATTTCATTATGCTCCTTCCCTATCATTCTACCTTGCACATATGTGATCATATTTGCACATATTTACACAAATATGTACACCTATTTATATGTCATCCTGTATAGGTGAATAGGAAAACTACTTGCCACTAATAAAGTGTATGTCAGTCAGAGAAAACATCTCACAATTTTTAACTCACAAATAACTTCAAATGGGTTTCTTCCATTTAGCTCAAACAGACACAACCTGGCATACTTTAAATGTTCAAGTCTCTGATCATAAGTTAATTTTTTACACCTATGAAAAGGTCAATTTCTACAAGTGTAAACATACATGTAAAAAATTTTTATTTTTAAGTTAATTTTCCAGCTTATACTTTCTGTGATGAAAATAAACATATTTACCTTTTGTGGGTAGATTGAATTTTTATTAATAAATCAAAAACACTTTTGAACCAAGTCTTTATTAAACAAGATGATTATACTACAGAATACTCTTCGTTGTTAAAAAAGTAAATGTTTTTCCCCCATGTATTTTAAAATTAGAGCTGAAGGCAATGTGATAGAAAGCATTTCAAAAATGGTCTTAACACTGGAAGGAGTCTTAAAATGACTCCTTTGAAAGAGTCAACAATATAGCAACGTCTTCCTCAGATTCTTTTGTTCCATTTTTGACTATACAACAGTCATACTACTAGACAGCTTTCCCTTAGTTTCCGCAATATCCCAGGAGTGATTTCTTCTACCTCCCACCATATTACCAACTTTCACCTGCCCCTGCTCATTCTTAAGACTTCAATGTTACATTCTTTGGAAGACCTTCTCTGACCTAGGTGAGGTCTCCTGTTCACATTCTCGTGGTGTTCTGTACTAGCTCTTTACAACACTAGATAAAAGTGTAGCTACCTATTAACATTTCAAAAAAATGTTTAAAATCTTTCACCTTTACTTTCATGAGATTAAAGGCTAATTTGTATCTTATTCATTTGGCACAGTGTCTAGTACAGAGTAAGTTACTCAATAAATATCTGTTGAATTAATCAATGCCTATATTTTACTGAAAATTTCACTCTTTTTTAGTCACATCCTACAGATAAGCTAGAAAATATCCTCAGGGATTTATTTGGATAGTAATTCTTTCGTTGTTGTTTTTTAATTTAACCTATCATATCATTTTATTAGATATGATAATAATTAGAAGAACAACTACCAATATTTGCAATAAAAAACACTGTGTTTTGGAGGAACTTTGTGATTTGTCGTAAATATCTTGAGTATTACAAATAATATTTATAGATAACTGCTGCTATAAACTTCTATTTAACGCAGACTCACAAATAACATAAATATTGGAGGCTTCTGTGAGAACAGAAAGATCTGGTATGCTGAGACAAAAGCCCTGGGTTTAGGTACTGGGTTAAATTCTGACTCCAATCCTAATTAGGTAAAAGATCTCAGGATATTCCCTATATATAATTGAGCTATGATTTCCTCAAATGTAAAATAAGCTACTTTGCTTACCTCATAGGATTATTATTGTGAATGTTAAAACATTTAATGTATATAAACATATTTTATAGACTATAGAGTTCATAGTATTTGGAAGTAATCTCACTATGAATTATTTAAGGAATTAAATTACTGGGATCAGGATTCTAGCAGTTATATTTAAGTATCTTTAACTTAAAGTTTATTCATGTTACAAATATTTGCAGTTTCTTTGTGCAAGGTTCAATCCATTTGATTCTGAGGAAATACAATACTTATTCTTAGCCTTTTCCTGGAAAATTAGACAAATTCAGCATATCATTCAAGTAAGGTCAGCTCCATATTTACATTGAGTCCAACAGAGGCATTAACTCTAATAAATGGTGTCGATTGTAGCAATTGGTTTCCCTGTGGCTGTTCTTGTGGAATCTTTAATACATCATTGGAAAGGACAAAGTTTGTAAGAATTCTCACAGAAAAGGTATTAAGAAACTTTTAGCAGCAAAAATAACTTATTAAAGGGCAGTGTATCAGTGGCTCAGTGGCTGAATTTCTGCCTGCCATGCCTGAGACCCGGGTTCAATTCCCGGTGCCTGCCTATGCAAGAAAAAATAATACTAATCCATTAAAGAAAATATCTAAAAATCCCATAAGTTCAAAATCTAAAAGTAATCAAAAGAATTCAAATAAAAACAATAATGACATACTTTATTTTTTACCTTTTAAATTGGCAAAGTATTGGCATAGGTTTTAAAATGGGCACTCTCAAGTCATATTTATCAGGAGGAGTTTACATTAGTACAACCCTTATGAGAAAAATTTAGTAATAGGTGTCAAAAGCTGTCAAAATTGGGCAAAATCTCTGAGAGAACACTGGAATATACAACAAAATGTTGATATTGATCATATCTGGATGAGTACACCAAATTTTTTCCATTATACTTTGTGATACACCAGCCACAAGAAAAGCACCAAGTTTAATCTACCTACAGTAGAGAACTCTATTATCATGTAATTATTAACTATCACATATAAAATATGACATTGGCCTATGAACTTTTACTTAATAATGGTCAAGTAAATCAAGTACTAGATTGTTAGTTTTCATGTGATTAGCTATACTGGTTTCCATTAGCAATGGTATCCTCATTTATCAATAATTATGAGTTTCTAAAATTCTGTAATAACTCAAGTTTTTAAATTAGTAATGTGAAGCATCCAAATGAGATAAGAAAACAAAACTCAGCAATAACTTCTTTACATCATACTTAAAAATATTTGAAGTACAACCTTTTGTGTTAAAACTGTTTGAGAATCTGGGTTCACAAATGTCTAGTGGTTGCTGACTGAATATCTTAACAAATTTAACACAAAGTCAAAAATTAAATGAAAGAATTAAAGTAGGGAAATCACACTTTTGAAATTAATAACAACACACTGCCTTAATCTGATAAGGAAAAGCACTCATGGCACATTTAAATTTTATAGTTTATAAAGACATCTTTATAGTTTAAAGACTTTCAATTTTTAAAAGTACCAAGGTATTTGTATGGAAATGCTCCATACATGCAAATATTTAAACATATATATAAACATAGCTAATCAGTTGAAATAATGACATATTATATAATATGTACAATCCACTACAAAAATCCCTGAAAAGCTAAAGAAATTTGTCATTTTTGTAAATATCTATAGTTTTATTTATATAACTAAAACATCCTGCACCATTCCCATTGCATTATTTCTTGTTGCACTGACTACCTGAAACATCCAATTGATAAAAATCTAAGGACAATAAACAAAATGGCCCAGAGGACAAATATTTTGAAAAATGATGTCTTCTTATGTATTGTAAATTATTCAATTGTAGATCTTTCCCTCAGGCAGACCACAGAACCATCTACCCCAGGAATAACAAATAAGCAAAGAAACAAAAAGCAGATGATGGAATTCCTCGCAAAGGGTGAAAAAAAAGGCATTCAAAAAGAAAGATACCTTGGCAAGTTCTTCACCTTAAGCAGGACAATACAATACTATTTGGAAATGAAAGCAAGAACAGCCCAGACCTAACTAAGCACACTAAAAACCTAAAGATAACCACAACATTGCAACTCTCAAAACATCAGATAAAAATTAGAAAACTGTATAGCTCTAAAATATCTAAAGCAGTTTCCATAAGATTTTAAAAAATTGTAGATATCCAATTTTTTGATATGTTAAAACAAATTCTGTGGTATTTGCAGATCTTGAACACTGTATCTAAGCTTAATTCTGTCAACTGCCATAGAACAGACTTGTAGCACAAATTTCATACCATTTAACTCAGAAATGAAAGAAGCACAAGTGAGCAAAGCCTCACCATCATTATCACCTCTCTGATTCCTATTTCTAAGCTAGAAATATAAATCTGTTTGTGCTTTGGCTCTAGCGACATTATTCTCTAAAAAAACCAATTTGGTAAATCCCTCCACTGTTAGGGCTGCTAGTTCCAAGAATACGTTCCCTTGATAACTATCAAAAGAACCAGTGGAAGCACTCTACAATATGAGGGAGCTACATTACCATGAATGAGATCCAACTCAATCTCTAGCAGTTACATTCACCAAGAGCCATGACATAGGGAATGTTTATAGCCTTGAGACTCCGGGGACTCACGCCTAAGCATGCAAACTGCCTCTACAAGCCACCTTTGTTACCTAGGAATTTCGAAGTGCACCTAGAGTCTTCAGAAAAGAAATACTGACAGTACATTAATATATGAAAATACTAGAAATAATACCCATTGGCACAATTACTAATGTGTTTCAGCAAAAAATGGTAACAAATTAAATACTATGTAATAATATTTGCCTCCAGGAGTTGCCATCCATAGTTCCTTTCTTTTCATGAAATTCCTCTCTACCAATTACATTATTTTTTTTCAAATGGAAGAGCAGTCCTTTCACCCAAAGCTATCTATTCTACAATACAAATATATGTTTCAGTTTTGACACTGGCTGTCAGCAAAAGTTCCTTAAAAACATCAATAGCATTAATCAGGTTCAGTGCTGAAAAACAGTAATTTACATAAAGATATAACAATAAAGTGTAATAAACTGTAAACAATAAACTGCAACTTTAACATTACAGAACACTTCCTATAAATGAGAATGTATTCTATCTTTGCCAGGATATATATGTTCTGTTAAATATACAAGTAATAACCAGCTACTTGACACTGGCTAGATATATATAAATAGGAGCTGTGAGTCGGAACTTACTTTTTTTATTCTTTTTCATTGCTTAGTTTCTCTCTTTTTATCTCTCCTAGCCCAAATTCTTGGTCTGTAATAGCCAAAAGAGCCACTATTGAACTACTATAACTGTCTCTAAACAGACTCAGCTTAGAGGGACCATTAACGGTGATTCCAGTAGGCTTTCTGTTCTATTCAATATGTGTGGAAATTTTGGACAGGTACTACAAAGTGAAGGGTTAGTCCTGTAAAGAAGGTTCAAGTAACTGCTGTAGTCCTAGCATGGTGTCTTAAAAATATTCAAGCATACAGGTGAAGGATAATATTGTCTGTATTTTAAAACTTCAACTTTTGTGTGAAACCAAAGGAAGAGATGTTTATTTTGTCCAAGATGTAAATTTTCTGTAACACACTATCTAACTTACCTGTCTGGCCAGTTTATTTAAACAACCGAAATACATGGAACCTAGAATAGGGAATGAGATCTGATGATTCTGTATAAATTAATGTAATACCATGATTCAGTCCAGAGTATTTGGGGCATATAATAAAAAATATTTTCAAAGCCCCTTGACGGACTGTAGAAACAATACACAACTATTAAACTTCCCTACCTGGAAGGTTCCTGATATTCTGTCAAGCACTGGGGACTCCCAATTTAATAAACCACACCCTCAATCTTGAGGCTGGACCCTATGAAACTTATTTCTGTAATGGTAAGCTAAACCTACTTATATGCATGTCTATAAGTCATCCCCAGAAAATCTCTTTTGTTGTGCTCAGATGTGGCCTCTTTCTAAGCCAAACTCTGCAAATAAACTCACTATCTTCCCCCTACATGGGACATTACTTTCAGGGGTGTAAATCTCTCTGGCAACATGGGACATGGCTCCCAGGTTGTGGATCGTGGCCGGGGCATCATGGGATTGAGAAGGGCTGCTTGACCAAAAGAGGAAAAAGAAATGTAACAAAATAAGGTTTCAGCAACTAAGAGGTTTCAAATAGAGGTATTTTGGGATGTTACTCTTGGGCAACAAATAGAGGTATTTTGGGATGTTACTCTTGGGCAAGCTTCAGCCAGATATTACAAATTGCCACAGTATGCCAAGCCCCAACCAACAGTACTCCTGAAAACTCAGGGCTCTAAGATGCTTTAAAAGTTTAAATTATTAAGTTTATTTTTCAGAAACTTAAAACCACCAGATTGCTCCTATGCCAGATAAGCCCTAAAATGTAGAGGTACCAGTCTCTCCCAGAACACCAGTTGCATTCCCCTAACCCATAGTCAATACCATTTTTCAACCTGAAGAACTTAGAATGGACATTGCCCAAAAATCCCTGGAGAATGAGAGAATGACCAAATGAGAAGGAGGAGTTGTAACAAAGAAGTTAGGATCTAACAAAAAATTATGACTACTGAATCATTATATAGATAATTCTTTTTAGTTTCTAGTATATTAAAAAAGCCAGAAGGAAATATCTGAAATTGTGGAACAATAATCCATACTATACCTCGAAAATTGCTCTATAACTACTTGTTGAACTGTACTCTGAAACGTATCATTTTTCTGTATATGTTATATTTCACAAAAATGTTTTAAAAAGATTCCAGCAGAGGACATTAATCCGTATTATGTAATTATTGCATAATTAAGTAGAAGGAATTAAGTAGAAGGTAAAATTAGATCATTTATAAAGTTCCTTCAAAATTTTATGTTAATCCCAAATGTTAACAGTCCCCATATCTGACTATGGTTACAAAAGAGATTACACCAAGAGTAATACTTCAAATTTCCCTGAGTCGTTGCCTCTACCTATATTTTGTAGGACTTCAACTTCCTGACAAATCACCTCTCATATATCAAGAAGTACCCAGGTATATCACATATGCTTCCATAGTCTTCTAATTCTTCCACTCCCATATCCTCTTCAGTCTTACTTGCAGACTATGAAGCTACTTGAGGATGCAGCCTTACCACTGCTGGTTCCCTCAGTCTGAACTCCAGTTCCTAGCCAAAGGTGGTGAATACCAAGGCTACAACAATCTAAGGTGCTGTGTTTTATGCAGGTATAGGGAGAACGACTCTCTTCTCAAAGTTCATTCATTCATTAATTCTACAAGTATTTATTAAGTACTAACTATAGTCTCACAGGCACTTTTCTAAGTACTAAAGAGAAGGCAGGAAGGAAAGAAAGAAGGGAGGGAAGCAGGGAAGGAGGGAGGGAGGGAAGAAAATCAAAGACATCATCCCAGTCCTAATAGAATTGTTTGTCCTACAGTGTAATGGGTAAGAGAGGTATTGAATAAGCAATTATATGTGTTATTGAGTTTTATGACTAAAAATGTGAAGGGAACTTGCAGCAGACAGTCATTAACTTGGAATTCAGAAGTTTAGGGGAAGTTCTCCTAAAGAAAGTGCCATTCAAAATAAGAACTACAGAATGGTAATAGTTAGCCACGCAAAGAGTGGGACAAAAGAGTATTCTAGATGTTGGGAACAGTATACACTAAACTCAAGAGATCACATCTCTTGGCACAAAGAACTAGAAGGCCAATTTAAGTAGAAATCAAGTTGCTTAAGAAGAAACAGGAGCCACATCCTAGAGGGCATTGAAAACTGTTGAGTGTTTTGATTTTTAATCCTCACAATCCAAGAATAATCCTGTTTTCTGCTATTAACAACTTCTTTTGAATCAATAGACACATGGAATCCTTGTTGTCACCACAGAGAAAATTCAGGAATTAACAAGAAATACATCCTAAATACATCAAAATTTTACCTGTCTTGATTAGTGCGATAATTAGAAAGCTGATGCAGTTGTCTTAGAAAGATAGTTGGCTTGGATTACAGCGATGAAAGTAAGGTGGAGAAGAAGGAACAAACTACAAAGGTAAACATTGAATCAACAGGATTTGGTGAGTGATTAGAAATTGAGGTGGTAAGTGGTATATGCAGTTAAAAGAGGGTTTAAAAATGATTCTCAAATTTTTCTCTTTTAAGTAAGCAAGCCGATAGTCTTAAATTTTGCTGACAGAGGTAATGCTAAAGGAAGAGCAATTTGAGGGAGAGGGAGGAGAAGATGATAAGTCGAGAAGGAAGGAAGGGAAAGAGGGAGGGAGGGAGAAAGGAAGGAAGGAGGGAAGAGGTCTAAGAGCAACAAGAAACCAAGTTCCACAGTAAGAGGTCAGTTTAAGATGGAGATGCCAGCAAAAGAGAGAGAGGAGGAGCAGCCATTGAGGTAAAAGGAAAATCAGAAGAGCATGGTGGCCTAGAAGCCAATAAAAGTGTGTTAGAAAAAATGGTATGATCAATTCTGTGTTATACCCTTTGTCATCTGGAATTTGGAATATTACTGCTTGTGACCCTGAGCTTCAAAACCATTCTCCAGAAAATAAATCTTTTGGCCTGAAAACATTCACTCCATAGGACCTAGACACAGCCTATGAAGATGGCCTGGAGAGAGACATTGTCTATGCTTCCTTCACCTACTCCTCTTCCTACCTCATCAAAGTTAAGCAAACAAAATCTTTAGTCTTTGTTCAGCAAAAACAGGAGACATGCAAATAAACCCATGCAAATCTACATATATTTCAATCCAATCCTATCAATTTAAAAAATACAACTTGAAATATCTGGCCTTTAGAAATAAACAGAGATCAGGCTTAATCAGAAATCACAGCTACTTATGAGTGAAGGTACTTAAGCACAAAACTTGAAAGAAAACAAAGTAAAAGAAAGCATAATGTAAACAATACCTATTTTATTAATTTTTCATCTATCTTACACTTACACTTTATCTTACCTTCCTAAAATACTTAGCTTACTTATTATCGACTTAATTTTAGAAATAAAATTAGTGCTAAAGATACTTATAATGATGAATGAATAATGTTTATCTTATATGTCAATCATATTGCCAGTGATTTTATCACTCTGTTATCTTCTGTCTTAAAAGAATCTCCCTTGACCCCCATATCTCCTTCCAAGTACTGCCCCATTTTTTCTGCTCCTCTTTACAGCAAAATTTCTTGAAGTTGTCTACAATTATTATGTCTGCTTCTTCATTCCACATCCTCTTTTCAATCTATTCCAACCAAGTTCCCATTCCTAATACCCCATTAAGATTACTCTTGTCAAGTTAACTAATAAATTCATGTTGCCAAATTCAATAGAAAATTCTCTATTCTTAACTTAACATGACTTTTCTCTAGCATTTGACAGTGATGCTATGCTTTCCATGACTCTTAAACAATTTTTTCTCTTTGTTTCTCAGGTACATTCTCTTGATTTCCTCTTGCTCAGTGGCAATTCCTTCTCAATGTCCTCTAACAGCTCTTCCTCTTCCCTGGGATCTCTAAACATTTGGACTGTCAAGGCTCTGTTGTGAACCCTTTGTGTTCTCTAGTCTACTTGCTCTCCTTAGGTGACTTAGGTCCCATAGTTTTAAACATCTTTATGTACTGCTTTTGAACTGATGTCCCCCTAGAAC
>PVIY010025960.1:5310-36106 GCA_004026745.1 Myrmecophaga tridactyla | reverse complement strand
TCCCAAATGAGTTGGCTTGACTGCCTTATCGAAGATCAAATGTTCATAGATGAGAGGGTCTATATCTGAGCACTCTATTCGGTTCCATTGGTCAATATATCTATCTTTATGCCAGTACCATGCTGTTTTTACCACTGTGGCTTCATAATATGCCTTAAAGTCGGGCAGCATGAGACCTCCAGCTTCGTTTTTTTTCCTCTGTAGATCTGCTTTTGTTTCTCTTTGGTCAACACCTGGCAGCAGAGTTGCGGGACGTAGAGAAGACACATTTCATTTACCTTCTCCCAAGACAGCCATGCCTTCTCCAGCGTGGCGGGCGCCCCTCCGTGCCTTTGCAGCCCTGGAGTTCCCCAGGCCGCTTACTCCCACTGCCTCTTGGGTGAGGGCAGTATCTCGTTGTGGTTTTTAATTTGCATGCCCCTGATGATCAAGGGGCTGAGGGTTCATCGCTTGCTTATAGGCCTGTCTCCATCTGCCCTGTGAGGTCCCCTCACATCTTTAACAGCTTTGCATCTGACTCCTGGGCCCTGCAGTGCTCTGACTGTTTAGACTCTGTGCCTCTCACTTGCCTGTAGAAGCCAGATTCTCCTGGTTGAGTGTGGGTTTATTTCCTGCCCAAGGAACCTGATGATGGGTACAGGGTGCACTCATCCTCTGGACAGTTATGTTCCCTGACGGCCATGTCCTCTGGAGGCCATGTTCCTGATAGCTGTGTCCTCTCGGTGACCATGTCCCCGGCCTGCCTACAGGCCTCTGTGTTCAGTGTTTGGGCGAGGGGAAGGCCCCTGGGGGCCTGCTGGTGCTCCTGCTTGTACTGGCTTTGGTCTCAGCAGCATTGTTGACCCCTCAACCTGCAGCCCCCTCCCAGGAGCCCAGCAGCTGCCTAGGGGGACCTGGCCTTGCTAGGCTTTTTGTGGGCTGCTCAAGCCAGGGAAATCACAGCTCCTGCCTCATGGGGGCGGGGGTCCCACGCTGGGGCATTAGGGTCGTCTCCGCACACGTGCTCCATTGTCCCTCTTGGAGCCCTGGCTGACACCCTCTCCCTCCCAGTATGCCCTTTATCTACTCTGATCCTATCCCCTCTCCTCGCACATACACATCCCTCGCCAACCCAGGACCCGGGACCTGCTCAGAGGACAGCCTTCCCTCCAGCCATGCAGACTGCCCCATTGCTGGGTTCCTCTGTCTATGCTCAGTGGGAGAAGACTGGCCCATTGAGGCACCTAGAATTGGAGGAAGTTGGCCACAGAGCAGGCAGGCTGGATAAAGGGGCTCTCTGCAGGGGCCTCCTGCCCCAAGGCATTCTCCCAGGCCAGGCCAAGACCCAGAGCAGGCTGTGGGAGTTTAGTCCAGCCCAGCTTGAGCCCCACGGTTGGGGAGGCACTGCCTGACGTGAGGCTGAAGCAGGCCTTCTCGGCAGGTTTTTTAGGATTTTACTTTATGAGAACAGTCGGTTACAGCTCCCCATGCACCGTAAAAGTTAACATGATGGCCTGCCTGTGCCTCTGCTCATTTTTATAATTTTTTATTTTATGAAACAGGACAGGGAGCTTAGTGACTTATTACTATTCATTTCGTTTCAATGCAGTAAATATTGATTCAGTTGGGGGTTTTCAATTTAAACCACTCGGCGATTATATAAAATATTACTGGTCTCTGAAATTATGCTTACCGATCCCTTTGGCTGCTCATTAAGGAGGGAGTGCAGTTTTCAGATCCCTCTGCCTTCATCATTCTAATAAATGGGTTGAGATGCGCTTTTGCGCGGAAGGTGCCACAGACGCTGCTGGCGGGGGCTCGACAGCGTGGATGCAGCTCTTAATTTGGAAGCTGTTTCATAGCATGCTGGCTTCTTTCTTTATTTACCTGTTTGTCTGAGGCAGGCAGGCCTTCGGGTGGTTGCAGGCTGTGTGCCCTTGTACCTTCCCGCCAGGTTGCTCCTGGGCTAGGCCACTCCCCGCAAGCCTCCAACCTAGGGGCCTGAGGGGCTGGGCATGCAGGGGTGCTTGGGGACACCCCCAGCATGTCTGGACACTTTTGGGAAGATCAGAGAGCGGGAAACAGCCTTGCCAGGGTACTGTCCAGTCCCAGTAGGTGCTGAGACCTGGGCCTTTCCCTCCAGAAGCTGGTCCAGAAGGGCTGGGGCTGGGGGTGGAGATCTTAGAGCCCCACCCACCCTCCACTGAGCGGGCAGAGGCCAGGCTGAGGCCAAAGTCCCACACTTGGTGGGGCAGAGTGTGGTCTGGGACCCCAGACCTGAGCAGAAGACTTTCCAGTGGTGTTCATGCAGAAGGCTTGGGGATGGGCCTCGTTTCCTTCCTTCCTTCCCTTCCTTCCCTCCTTCCCTCCTTCCCTCCTTCCATCCTTCCTTCCTTCCATGCCATTTTCCTGAGCAGGAGAGGTACCATGTAAGGCATCCATCCGCTCAGTCCTGCCAGCCGTGTCTTTCTCTGGTGCACTGATCATACATGCCCAGCTCTTGCCAGGTGGGAGGCCAGCCTCTCTCCCTGCACTGGCCTCTGCACAGTCACTTGGCCTCTAGGCCCACCTTGATGGGGCAGCTCCTAGCATGTCCTCGGGGATGGCCCCACCCTGTGGCCAATCCCATGGAGGTGTCAGGATGGGCTGTGTTCTGGTCCTGGAGGGTCTAGAGCTGGCCACAGGGGCAGGAGGGAGGGCATGCCCAAGGACTTGAGCTCTTCCCCCCTTTGTCTTGTCCTTCCGCCCAGTCCTCCCCCCCCCGCCCCACAACCCTCTTTCCCATCTTTCTGTCCCTCTCAGGCCCCTGCGTCAAGCCCTCCTCTTCCTGCCTCCGAACCGTGCTCAGGCCTCACGCTGCTTGGAGATCCTTTCCCCCGGCCCTCCACGGCCCTCTTGGCGCTCACACCCCATCCCCACCCACTGCATATGGAGCTGAGAGCTGGCTAGCCTCTCCTCTGAGGCCAGGATGGCAGCAGAGGACAGGTTGGCCTGGGTCCCACACAGGCAGTGGGAGCAGGTTCAAGGGAAAGGGACCTTGGTCCCAGTAGGACACCCATGGGCCAGGAGCCCAGCAGCAGGAACTCCACACCAGGAGCCCAGTGGTGCCCCGACCCCTGGCCTGTGTGCAGCACGTGTGGAGTTCCGATCCAGTTCCAGGGTTGGAGGTGAAGATGACTGCTCTTCCCTTTGGGACAGGGCTCGCGTGCAGCTCGGTCCGGATCCAGCCCCTTTTGGGGGACCTGGGCCAAGGGCAGCTACCCTGTCCCAGCTGTGTCGAGGTCTGAGTGGGGGGCAGCGCACAGGGCCCCTGGTCAGATGCTCATATTCCTCCAGGGCCCAGCAGTGACACCCAGGGTGAGTCTGTGAGGTTCGCGGGGACAGAATTGGCTTCAGGCACACGAGTGGACTTCGGGCGAGACAGGAGCTTCTCTGTGAGAGCAGGTCGGGGGTCCCTGAGGACTGTCCCCACCAGGTGCCTGGCTTCTTCTGCCAGCCTGTACTGGGACGTGGGTCCCTCTGGCCCTGTGTGGCCTGGAGTGTAGCCCCGACAAGCAGAATTCGAGTGTCCTGGTCGCCTACAGAGCCCAGGGCTCCCACAGTCCGATGCTGTCCTGGTTTCCATTGTGGCATCAAAGGCCATCCTAGTGGTCGATGCCATTTTTTCTTTTTTTCTGCCCGGGTAGGCACTGGGAATTGAACCCGGGTCTCCAGCATGGCAGGAGAGAACTCTGCCTGCTGAGCCACCGTGGCCCGCCCCTGATGTCACTTTTAACGCCTCGGATATCTCCAGTGCCCCAGCCAGACCTCCCCACTCCTCAGTCTGCCTGGGCTCTTGGCAGATGGTGGAGGGAGCTGGAGGGCCCACTGCTCCTGGGACCATGGCCAGGGCCCCTGAGTGACCGCCCACTCATGGCTGCAGGTGGGCTCCCCTGACCTAGCCATGACCACTGGACTGGCCGCGCCTCGTCCCTCTGTGTTACCTGGTGGGCGCTGCCCGAGCCCCTCCCTTCTGGGGTGCCCCATGTTGTGCAGTCCTCCGTCCTGTGGGGGCCTGTGTCTACCTCACCTGTCTCTCAGCCCCGCGCACTTTTCTGAGCTGCTTCACGAGGGGAATTTGTTTCATCTTTAGTCCCTGGGAGGGGGGAGTTGGTTCCGAGACTCCCTAGTGGACAGGGACAGGCTGGCGTGGCCTCCTGCTGTGCTCCTGGACTCCGTAGCCGCCAGTGTCGAGTGGCTGTTTGTTCCTTTTCTCCTGACTTTCCTCGAAGTCAGCAAAGTTCTCTGGGCCAGCCGCCCACTCCCCAGAGCGAGGATCCCTCTAATTTGCGGTTAGATGTCTGTTAAGCGTGCATCCTCTTCCCAAGTCAGCACTTAATTGGCAAGGCGCTTGATTTAACAGCGTGGGAGCCGACACCGGAAAAATGGCTGGAATAAATCACTGACCAACGCCAGAAAATAGATATAATCTCAACATTAACTACATTAATAGTAGCAGGAGCCGAATTAAGAAAGCCATAAAGTATAGGCAGGGGAGCATGAGTTATAGCCTCGGCTCTGTCCCCTGGCTGCGATCCTTTAGCTGGGGGTGGGGCTAGGGTGGGGTAGAGGCGGGGCAGATGGGCAAGGGCTGGCTGACCCCACCCTCTAGCCCTTTGCCCCAGACTGGCCCAGGCTAGGAGGTGCTACGGTGGCCCCAGGGCCTTGTCTTGGATGGCACAGCCCCTCTGGCCTGGCTGGGCTGTGCAGGTAGATCAGCAGGTGAGCAGATGAGCAGCCCTGCCCCAGCCTAGCCCCATGTGACTCAGGTGACCCAACTGACTGGGAAGGGCATATTCTGCCCTGGGTCTGGCCCCTTCCTCCCTCTGGCTCCCAGCCCTCCAGCAGCACTCCCAGATAAATTGGGACCCCTTTTTGGGGTGGCTGGGACTGTGCTGTCCACTTGGGCCACCTCATGCCCATGGGTGCCAACCAATATTAGAATGGACTCACCTAGGCCAATGCTAGGCCAGCTCCTCACCTGGCCATGAGCCCTGAGAAGCTGTCCCTGCAGGGGGGCCCCTTGGAGTCGGGGTGCACACTTGCCAGGCGAGTGGTCAGGGGAAGGCTTCCCAGCTGCCTGCCCTGCAGGCCGAGCCTCCAAATCATACCCATGACAGCAAGGCAGCAGACTCAGGGCTGGTGCTGCAGTAGCTGGGCCTGGCTTGGCCTCTGGGTTGTTGCCCCCAGGGGCCTGCATGGCCTCAGTGAGGCCAAGGGTGGGCCTTCTGTGGCCCGGCCACTTTCTTCCCTACCCCACGTGGTCCCAGCTGCCCTGGCCCGAAGTCTATGATAGCTCAGCTGGGCAGAGCACCATCCTGCCTTGGCTGCAGTTTTGTATTTGCCATGTTTGGTGTTTGCACATTTCCCGTCCCTTGCTTTGGCCTTCTAGGAACTACCTGCTCACGAGTGGGCAGGAGCCTTTTAAATGTTGAGGCCCTTTGGTCATACACTGTGTGCTTCTCTTCCAGTTTCAGTTTTGTTCTCTGGTATTTCTTATGAGGGCTTTTAACAGAAGTTTTTTTTTTTTTTAATTTTTGCAGCTATGATTGTTTTAATAGTTTAGCTACAGAGAGGAACATCATTTAAAAATAGGCTAATATCACAATTCACTTACTGCATAAAATTTTAAATGCATTTCTTGTACTTGCCAGGGTATATTCTAGACACCAATTCACATCATCGAATCAATTTTAGTGGAAAAGTTAGCACATAATTAAACATAAGCTAATAAAGAAATAAAAAGTTCAGATACTGAAAAGTCTGATGGGGAAAAAATTAAGTCAGGGCAATATGATGGAATGCCTGGATGTGGGGCTCCTTTACTTAGGGTGGTCATGGAAGGCCTCTCTAAGTGGTGATACCAGAAGTTTTAATGTTCCTGCAAAGTTAAGTCTGTCAGTCTGTTAAAACTTTGCTCAGCTTGGATTTCCTTTTTCATGACTTTCCGGCTTTGCTGGTTTGTCTCATGTTATTCTGGGACAGAACTTAGGGTGAAGTGCATGTCCCTCAGCGTTTCAGTCCGTGATTGTGTCATGTGGAATCTGCGCCCAGATGGGAGTGCCTGTCTCCCACGGGCAGGAGGTCCCCTGCACCCTGGTCGTTCCCGTCCCCTCCTGTCCTGGCCTCAGTCAGGCTAGACCACCTGTGTGTGTCCATGAGCCTTGTGCGCCGTGGTCCTCCCCAGCCCAGCCTGCTCAGCGTTGGCTGCAGCACCTCCCTCAGGGCCCCAGAATGGCCACCTCACTGCTGGTGCTGGCGGGCTCTGTTTCGCTTCTGTCAGCTGTACACAAAGCTGCGCTCAAGCTTGTTGGGCATGTCTCTGGGTAGGCGCAGATCTAGGAGATGCAGAACTTCCATGGATGACAGTTTTTCTGGGTGGCTGTCCCACCATTCACCCCTGCGGCAATGCAGGATTTTCCACACCATGTCCCCTGGGGTGCTGTTCTTCCTAGGTGGGCCACGCTGCTGGGGAGCCGTCGTCACTCACCCTGGCCCGTTTGCATGTCCCCAATGGCTGGTGACGCCAAGCACCTGTCATGGATTGACTGATCACATGGCTGTGCCACTTCCCACCTCTCATTTGGTTTTGTATCTGGTTGTTTGTCTTTTTCTTATTGATTTGCTGGAGTTCTTTGTATATTCTGGATATACTCTCTTGTCATTGTCTGGGGCTTACCTTTTAAGGACATCTGCTTTATCTGTCACTCCTTTCATGCCAGTGCTCTAAGAAATACCTGCCTACCCCAAGGCTCTGTTTTCTTAGCTTCTACACTGGAGCTTCTGGTCCTTCTTTAACTCATTTTTGTTTGCTGCCTGAAGAAGGATCACGGCTCCTTGACCTCTATGTGCAGGGTGTTGGCAGAGAGCTTCCCCTCACCTTGAGCGCAACTCTGGACACACCATGGGGCACCTTGTCCTGTCTGTCTCCCAGTTATTCCTGAATGGTTGTTCTTCCAGGAGAACCTTAAGAACCCTTGGGTCAAGTTCTCAGCCTGCCCTAGCTAGTTTGCTCCAAACCAACAACACTGTTTCATTCTGATTGCACTTTTACCCACTTAGAGATGTGCCCTGAACCTCAGGAGTGGCCTCCATAGCTCCCACGGGGCAGCTGGACATGTGTCCTGTGGATTGTTCCAAGTATTTTAGACCTTCTCCTTCTCTCTCCTTTGCATTTTCCAGCTGCTTTTGCTGGTGCTCTGGAGGCTGCCGATACACCTTTGTGTCCTTTGCTCGGCTGCCTGTTGGCCCTGTCTGCGGGGGCCATGGTGGCCTGCTGAGGTTGCCAAGGAGCTGCCCCCAGGGGACAGCAGTGCCCTGCAGAGGCCTGGATGGCTGGGCGGGGCCGTGTACTCTTAAACTCCTGGCTTCTCCCTGGGCCATGCATGCTGACATGGTGGTCCTGCAGGAAGGTGGGGGGCCGCGACCGCCTTGGGCCTGGCTGGCCTGTGTCTGCTGACCAGGTGCTAGCCCCTTTGAAGTGTGCATGGTCCTGGGCACACCGGTACAGCCATGGGAGCAGAGGGGCCAGGAGGGACCTGAGACCTGAGGGAGGTAAGGGCTGGTGCTCAGCTAGGAAGCAGCTTACACAGGGCAGGTGGCAGTCTGGGGGCAGTGGGTGTGGCATGGATGGGGAGGGCTGCAGTGTAGGCGTCCAGGGCCTCAACCTACAGGGTGGGCATGTGTCAAAGTCGGGGATGGAGCAGTCTGGACAGGACCCCATGAGACCAGCAGTTCAGAGCAGGAGAGGGGTGCTGCTGGCTTAGCAGTGACTGGCTGCCCAGATGCACAGCCTTGGGGCTTGGCACAGGGAGAGAGGTACCTGAGCAGCCTCTGCATTTCCAGCTTAACCAACAGGCGTATAGCTGCCCCTGCCAAAGTAGAACCCTGGGAGGGGCTGGGGTGCCCAGGACAGCCATGAACTGGCACCCTTGCGGTTTGTTGGGTGTCTGGCTCTGAGGAGGGGGTGGAGGAGGGGCGGCATCAGGTGAAGGGGAAGATGGGAAGACAAGGCTCTGGTCCCCTGCCCAGCAAGCTGGGCTCTGCAGCTGTGAGTGTGGCCGTTAGAGCCCCAGCAATACGTGCTTTCTGCAGCTGACATACAAAACTCCAATAGCTTCAGCCAGAATGGATTTTTAAAGTATCATTTTATGGAGAATTTTACTCTCCATCTTGTTGTTTATTAGGCTCCTGAAGGGAGCGCTTGTAATGCGTGCATCGACCGGAATACCGATTGAATAGCTGGGAGCACATAGAGCAGTGCAACCCCTTGTGAGGGGCATTGCCTCTGCCATGGGAGCCACACAGTTAGGGTCCCCCACAGCCCTCTGCTGCCAAGGGGCCTTTCTGGGTCATTATTACTTATTACTGGGGGAGTGGAGCCGGGCATCCTTGGGGGCTTAGTGGGAGCCACTGCCCTGAGCCCCTGCACCCAGCAGTACAGACTTTCCACCCACTGCCCACCTGGAGGCTGGCGAGGCTGCTCCCAGGCTTCTCTTGTCTTCTCTGCAGCCATCCTTACTGTGCAGACAGCGCCTTGAGGCTGGGCAGCCTGTTCCTGCCCAGGCCTCTGGTCCAGGGGTAGCAGAGCCTCTCCTGCTGTCTGGAGGTCCTCGCTTGGGGGTGGGGGTGGAGCGTCTGTCAGGCCACCCTACACCCGGCCTTCTCCAGCCCTGTAGTGGAAGCCCCGAGAAGCATCACTGTTGCTCCACACCAGCAGCTTCCCGGGGCACCACTGGCCCCTCCTCACCCCCCACCCCTCACCCTCATCCGTGCTCCAAGCTCATGTTTCCACCTTGGACTTAAAAGGCTCCAAGGGAGCAGGGCCCTTGCGTGCAGGGAGGGGAAAGGGGAGGGTCAGGTCGCAGAACTGGCCCCACAGGCAGCCTGGCTGCGTTTCCCATGCGGGGCAGTCACTGGGCCTCCAGGGTGGCCCTGACAGCCTGTGAGGCCACAGTAACAGTGACAAGGGCCACCCTGCACAGCAAGTAGCATTCTCACCCTGACCCTCCTAGTACCCACAGCACGCTCTGTGGGCTCTTGGCTGAGGTGCTCACCCGGCCCCTACCGCAAGGATACCGGCGTGGGATGGTACATCCAGGCACCTGGCTCGTCCCTGCTGGGACGGGGCTACATGCTCTGTGCCCACGCCCCCCTGAGCTGTGGCTTCAACCTGGCCCCAGGAGGCATTCTGTCAGAGCCAGGGCAGAGGCTCTGTCTGGCTTGTCCTGATGGGAATGAGCCAGGGATTTAGGGGTACACAGGTCCAGGCAGGGCCAGGTGGGGGGTATCAGGGTATGTGGCTCCCTGTAGGCCCTTAGCACTTCTGAAAGCAGGGCCTCTGTGCCCCCTCCCCTGCTTGGCTGCTCTGGGCTCATTGAGGCAGCGGGAGCCACTGGAGCCTCTGTTCCCTGCTGGGCCATTGAGGTTTGGTTCTGGCACTTCAACCCCAATGCGCTGGACACTCCACCTGCTGTTCCTGAGACCCTATGAGGTCCACGTCCGAGGATGATGAGTTCCCCCACCTGGCCCACTCAAGGCCCCTCGTCCAGCGGACTCAGTCTCACCCTCTGGAACATGGAGCATTCTGCGAGCATGTCTGTCGGACAGGGCCACCCTTGGTCTCTGAATTGCCCCAGAGTTGCTGGGTTTGGACTTCCAGAAGGGAGGGACCCCCCTCACCCTGCCCCTGGGCTGACTGGGCCACAGGTTGTGAGGGCACTGGGAGTGGTGAACTGAGGTGAACTGAGTTCCTGCTTCAGGGACTATTGCTTCCTCCCCCTGCAAGACCGGGCCCAGGAGAGCCTCTGGGCTGCTTGGCTGGCTCTGTGCGGCCATGGAGGGCAGCTGGGGGTGGGCTGTGCACACATGCCCTGCGCACACGCACACATGCACGTGCACACACACGCCCTCCCGGGTGAGCTGCGCCCCCGTCAGCGTTTCCGGTGGAAAGCCCCACTTAAGCAGTTTACGGGCCGTCACGGTGCGCGCTCGGCCTGACCTACTTGGGGATTCGCTGTGCAGCGCGGCCCCTCGGGCAGCCCTTCTTCTGCTGACTCTGCAGTCCTGTCTGGCGTTCAGAGCTTCGCAAAACTGTGCTCCATTTCCGGAAAAACGCTGTGCCCGGCTGTTTTCACTGCTGCCCAGCCAGCCTGCCCATTTCCTGCCCGGGCTGCTGCAGGCCCCTCACCCCTGCCCTGTGCCTGCCCCCCATGACCTCCACGCCTGTACCTATCTGCTCCCCCGCACCCTCCGCCCTCAGCATCTGCCCTCACTGGGTGCCCGATTGCCTCACTAGACCCACCAAACCCACCCCCTTTTGTCCGGCGCTCACCCAGATGATAGCTGCAGCCTCCTTCCTGCCTTCCAGCTGTGCCATGGGCTCCCAGGACACCTTCCTGAGTGAGCTGTCCTCACACCCTCCTCTGTA
Organism: Myrmecophaga tridactyla; assembly: GCA_004026745.1. Classification (NCBI taxonomy): domain Eukaryota; kingdom Metazoa; phylum Chordata; class Mammalia; order Pilosa; family Myrmecophagidae; genus Myrmecophaga; species Myrmecophaga tridactyla. Next base: position 25,659 of record PVIY010025960.1, on the reverse strand, counting down.
TAAAGCCCATAGCAGCAGGCATCCACATGGATGCCCAAAGTGGGGTTTAGGCTGGTGGAGGGCACCTGGTGGAATCTATAGTATATAGACAAGCTGGCAGGGCTGACCCAGGCACAGCTGGCAGGCTGAGGAGGGCAGCCTGGGGTAGCAGCGGGCCGGCCTGGCCAGCCTGGCAGTGGGCTCAGGGGGTCAGGAGGGAGGCCTAGGCTTGGCCTGGAGGAGTCTGTGGGTGGTTCCAAGGCAGTGAGTGGAGAGGGGTCCGTGGCAGCAGGATGGGGGTGGTGTCCCTGGGAGGGAGTAGAGTGTGCAGGGACCCCAAGGACCCAGCATGGGAAGGGAGGAAGGGAAGCCTGTGAAGGACCTGAGAGTGGGGGTTCATGAGGAGAACAGGAATCAGGAGAGGGGCCTGGAGTGCAGGGCTCATGGGTGGCTGGGTGACAGGAGGAACAGCCACAGGTCAGACGTTTGCAGGCCAGGCCCAGGTTCTGCTGAGCTGTGCGCTTCTGGTGCTGGTGACACAAGTGTTGAAGCCAGCACACCAGGGCCTGCGGGCAGTGTTGCGTGTGTGTGCACAGCACGGGGTATGCAGGCATAGTGTGGCACAAGTGCGCAGAGTGGCGTGTGTGCACACAGCATGGGGTATGCGTGCGTACTCTGATGCGTTTGCTCACAGCAGGGGACGTGTGCGTGGTGTGGCTTGTGCACACAGCATGGGATGTGTGTGTCCCGTGTGGCCTGTGTGTGTACCGTGTGGCATGTGTGTGTGTGCTGCATGGGGCATGTGTGCGTGGTATGGTACTCAGAGACCCATAGGGACCCTCATGCTGACCCGGTTTTCAGCACCTCCCTGCATGTTGTTGACATGGGGCAGGACGTGGGCCCAGGCGCTAGCCACCCACACCTGCTCCCAGGGCAGGGACAGCCCCCCTGCCCACCCTTTAACCCCCCTGCCAGCTGCTGAGCCCCTTGTGCTCCTGAGGTGGCGGGCGGCCATGGTGGTTTTTTTAACGTGCTTTTGTGGCATTCGTATCTTTCTCCCACTACCACTCCTTTTCATCTGAAGTGTTATCTGCCCCTGCCCGTCCTTCCTGCCCCCTCCCTGAGAGGGGAGGACCAGCCTCACCCCGTGTAGTCAAGGTTATGGCGATAAATCGTGGTGCATTGTCACTTCCATTCGGAGTAAATTGGCTGGCCGCTTTCGGGCTGAAGGAAAGATAATTTGCTGTAGTATTTCAAATGGATTAGAAATGGATTTGAAGGGGAGTTCACGCTTCCCGTGACAAAGGCAAGAGGGGAGCCTATCTCAAGGCGCTGCTCCCTCCCTAGCCCTCATTATCCACGCTTAGTACCTCTCCTATTTTCCAGCGTTAATGAAATTTCCTGGTGGCCTGGGCCTGCCGGCCGGCCGGCGGGAAAAACCTTTAGAGCTGCGGCCCCCATTGTAGAAAAGGAATTGGAGCCCTCACAGCAAAGGCAGAGGCGCCGGCCAGGTCCTCGGCCTTGCTATTATCTCCTTAATTTCATCCTCTCTCCTCAATACACCTCCTTCCCAAAGGCCGTCCTCTCCATTAGGGGTCCACTGGGGTGCTGACACCAGGTTGGGGACGAGCCACAGGCCATCAGGCAGGTGGGTGACTTCCCAAGCTCTGTCCACCAGCCGCATTTCTGTCCCGGGGCACCCTCTGAGCTGAGGCTTCTGCACCTGTCGGGCAGCAGGCGTCGTGGTGCCCTGTGGCCCTCGGCTTATGGTCGTCTCCGTGGGGTCCCCTGGAGGCCTCTGGTGTACGCTGCTGCAGGTTGTAGCCCTGAGCCCAACATCAAGCAGAAAGAGCCTCATCATTGTTCTCGGAACCCAGGGGCCTCCTGGAGTGGGAGAAGGGGCAGCATGGTCACACACTTAACTGTGAGAGCATCCATGAGGGGACTGGCAGGGGTGCCTCTGAGGCCTGGAAACAAATGCATAAGGCAAGGACTGGCAGGCAAGAGTGGGCAGGTCGGCCCTAGGGGCACCCCTTCCTGCTGGGTCTGTGAGCAGCTCAGACCAAGGGGGCTGGTGGAGGGACAAACTGGAGCTCCTGCTTTCTGGGAAGCCTCCGGCTCTGCTGACCTGAGAGGACCTACTCGGCAGGTGCCCCTGGAACCTGGGGGTTTGCTCCCTGGGGGGCTTCTGACCTAAGGGCCTTTCCTCTCCCCACTGGCCCCTGCCTGCTGGCTGCGTCTCCCTGGGCTGTCACGGAGCTTTGTTCCTGGGGCCCTGGACACAGCCTTCCACACCACATGGCACACTGGCCTAGGCAGGTTAGCCCCTTCTGAGAGCCAGGCTGTTCCTCCCCTGTGGCCCCTCCCCTGTTCAGTGTGGCCAGCGGCCCAATGGGGGGCTCCTCTGTGCATGAGACCAGGCTAGCAGCCCCTTGCTCTCAGGGCCACTCTATAGGGGCCTCCTCATGTCAGTCCAGCTGCTGGGCTGGGGAGACCACTGAGGGCAGGGCAGGGTGGCCCGGATGCATGTGCATGCCTCAGGGCATCCTCCCAACCCTGCCCAGCAGGACTGCTGCACGCTCAGTTCCTGTTTGCAGCAGTAAGGGCTGCCTGAGCTCCAGCATCCAAGGGGGTGGCAGGATCCTAACAAAAGGCACCTCAGCTGAGGAGGACCCTGCTTGGCCTCACAGCCCTGTGTTGCCTGGTGCCCCACCCCCCAGATCAACCTAGAGATCAGGGCTGGCAGCAGTGGGCAGCGGGGCCTGGCAGGAGCCTGTGGTCAGGGTCTGGCTGCCATCCCTGCAGGGTACGCAGGGTTTCATCTGTTGGCTGAGACACCCCTTCCTACCCGCCTCCTTTCCAAAGCAGGGGTTATCTGGGGCCTGGGGCCCAGCAGAGCCTCCCCAGCCAGAGGGAGGCTTCTGGGTGGGCACCTTCCTTCCAAGGAGGCATTTGTGTCTCAAATTTCAGTCCAGGGAGCTGGTCAGGTGCTCTTGCAGCCTGCCCAAGCCTTGCTCTTTGGGTGCTTACTTCTAAACCTCTGATAGGTGCAGGAGCTGCTACCTGGAGTCACCCCCAACATGCAGATAGACTGAGGCCCGAGGGTTGCGGCCAAGTAGTGGGGGCTGCTTGAGCCCCTGGCACCCCCCTTTATGAGTGGCTCCACTGAGGGTGGCCAGCAGCTGCAGGGCCTTTGAGACCTGCCCACCTCAGCCTGTTTGCACAGTCAGGGCTGGCCTCCCGGGAGGTTCTGCTGCCACCTGCAGGCAGGGGAGGCCTGTCTGTGGGCCTGTGAGGGGCTGCTTGGTGCTGGGGCAGACGACTGAGCATGAGAATGCTGGCCCACAGAGGCTGGCAGAGCCTGGAGCCCCGGTCCTCCCAGCTGCAGGACCTCATTGCTTGGAGGCTCTCCTGCAGCAGCTGGTAGACTCAGTGACTGCACCTTGAGCTGAACGGAATTAGACTTCCCTGAAGAGCCTGGCTGTGGTGACCTGAGGCTGTGGGCCTGCAGGAGATTGCGTCCAGGGCTTCCCAGACCACCCCAGACCCCAGAATCCCAACTTTGGGATTCTTCTTGACAGCCCCTCATTCTGGGGGCAGCTGTTCAGCCGGGTTTCTGAGTAGGGGCGAGAGCCAGAGAGGTGGAGGAGTCAGCTGCACAGTGGGGCCTCTGCGCTGTGGCGGCCCCCCCATCCTGTGCACCTCACCAGAATATGAGCCACATGTGCGCCCAGCTCTGCCCCCTTTGTCTTGGTAACCTTTCCCAGGAGGACCTCCCCAGTGGTCAAGTGGGTAGCGCTGCCATATCTAGGGGTTGCATATGTTGAGGGGGCGGGTGTTGGAGGAAGGGGGCATGTCGCTGCCTGCACACCCAGCCTGGTTTCAGGCACAGCTTTGCCCCCTCCTGGGACCCCTCACCAGCACCCCAGGGGTAGCACTCCCAGGCGAGCAGGGGTTCCTGCAGGGCAAGTTGCTGGGGTACAGTAGTCTCCTGACAGCAAGCTCCTTTCTGTCTCCACAGGTCCCTGGTACTGAACCGTCTGCGCCCGGCTACCAGCAGCAGTGGGAAGGTGCAGCCCAGCTCCCCCCAGTGGCGGAGCAGAGGCTTCCGCTGCATTGGAGGGGTCCTCTACAGGGTGTCGGCCAACAAGCTCTCCAGGACCTCCAGCCGGCATGGGGATGGGGGCAGCAGGCCCCTCCGCTCAGGTGGGCACGGGCCGGGTAGGCGAAGGCATGGGTGAGGGCTAGTCCTGCGGCTGGGTGTGCTGGGGACCGTGCAGCTTCAGGTACTGCCCTGCTGGGGACTGAAGCACTCCCAGGTGCAGGTTGGAGAAGCTGACGTACAGCGGCCAGGCGTGGGCAGGGGGCCGACCACAGACAGGGGCCTGACTGTCAATAGCAAGCTGATGGGAGCCGCTAGGGACCCCCCTCTTCTCATAGTCCCTCGGAAAAGGTCCGCAGCCAGGAGATGGGGCAGCCCTGGTTTCCCAAGCCTTGTGTGCGGTATATCTTCTCTCAGATAGAGAAGCTGGGCCAGGCCTGTAAGTGAGGCCCAGGCTGACGACCACCTGTGGCTACCGTGCATACCAGTCCTTTGGGGAGACAGGCCTGGGGAACAGGCACATTGGACTTGTCATCGTGCTGGTTAACTGGAAAGAAGGTTTACCACCCATCCAGTCTTGCTTCCTTTCTCATCCATTAGGAACAGAAAGGCAAGATCCCAAGAGGTGCACTGGAGGGCAGGGCTCCCGCTGCCCACGCAGGGCGCTCAGGGAGTGGGCACCTCCCAGGGAGCAGGGAGGCCTCAGGTCGGGCCTCCACAGCTGAGAGCCAGTGGCCAGGTCCCTTCCCTCTAGCCTCTCCCCCCCACCCCCCATCGCCACTTCACCTGCTCTGGGGGCTTCCAGGTAGGACTGGGTCGAAACCTGTTCCCCAGGAGATGGTGGTCCAGGGGTCTGTCATCAGCCTCACCACTGCTTTTTGAGCCAAGCCCTGGGCCAATGGGCCTGACACTGGAAGCTGGAGTCAGTGATAGGCAAGGCTAGTAGAGACTCCTTGGGCCACAGACGCAAATTCATTGACTGGGAACATCCCCAGACCTGTCTCTGACCTGAGCGCCATCCCTGGTTCTGTCCATCCTCCGGGAATCCCGCTGTGCCATTATAACTTAATGGGACTGGGTGACCTTCCAGGGCCTTTGCTGCTCAGAAGCCTCTGCAACTTCATGTCCTCAACGGAGGGATAGCACAGGGACAGAGAACAACAGATCACTGGTGTGCAGGGCTGCTGCTGTGGATCAGGGGACAGGGTAGGGCCCCAGACTCAGCTCTAGGCAGCCCACAGGGCCTGTGTCTTGGACACCTCACCTCCCCAGCCCCTGGGTCCCAGAGGAAACAGGTGCTGCCTGAAGGGCCCACTCCAGGCTGGGCAGGCACAGGCTGGACTGGACCTCACCCCCATGATTAATTACCCTTTTTGTGACTCCAGGTTGGTGCCTGGGGGCTTGAGGGTAGCCCCTGCTGACTGAACTCTCCTGGGCCTTCTTCAGCCAAGGGCATGCCCAGCATCAGGCCTTGTCCCTTGGGCCCCAGGCACCAGTCAAGGAGCCTGCCCATTGGGACCCCAAGGCTTCCAGGCCTGTGCCCGTGGCTGGGGCTCCCGGTCCCCTCTCTGTCATAGGCAGGGATGCCAAGCTGGTCTCGAGGGCATGGCAAAGGGGTGCTGTCTGCTTTGCCTTGGTGAAAACAGGGTCAAGTTCGAGGCGACCGCCTCCTCCTGGAAGCCTGTAGGTAGGGCTGCAGGAGTCAGGCGACTTTGGTCCCTGATCTGGGAAGTGGGGGTCTCCAGCCCTTGCTGCTCATGTCAAGAAGAGGAAGATGCTGGTCCCCAGCGTGGGTCCCAGGGCGGGTTGGGGTGGGGCAGGGAGTCGGGGAGGCCTGCCTCCCTCTCAGGGTAGGTTGGAGGCATTTCTGGGGTACTCGAAGAGTAGATGACGCTGACAGTAGATGGGGCCTGGGGGCGTGCTGAGGGGGCAGGCCATGCTGACTGTGCGGCTCCACCCCTAGGCTCACCCATAGTCACGTGTCCAGGGAGCAGCTGGTGGTCGCAGTGGGAGACTAATGAAGGGACATAGGCAGCCTGCAGGGGCACTGGGCCCAGGGGCAGTGGGCCAGGTCTACCTGAGGGCCTTGCAGGGCCGGGGCTCCCACTGCATCCGAGAAGCTCACAGGGAAGCCAGGCAGATGTCTTCCCTCCCCAGGCCCTCCCAGCACTGGGAGTGGCGAGTGGTCACAGAAAGAGCAGAGCCAGCCTGCTGGTGCCTCTCGGACTTCAGCAGGGTGGGTAAACAGCTCCCCTGGGAGGCATGGCCTCCACCCCTCATCGGGCTCGTGGTCAGGGAATTAGCACCCTGATTCTACTCTTGTTCTTTGAGCATGCATCTGTTAGGTGTCGCATCAGTCAGCTTTTGCTAGGTAACAAACCATCCTGAAGTTTCAAACAACAAATGTTCATTCTTCTTTCTGGTGCTGACATCTGCCTGGGGCTCCATCTGGGCTTGTGGACCTGGGCAGCGCAGGCTGGCCCCACCTGTCTTTCACCATCTCAGGGTCAGCAGGCTCTTGTCCTCCAGCAGGCTGGCCAGGCTCAGGCATGTGACAGAGAAGGGTTCACAGCAGCCAGTGAACAAACTCCAGCGCACTCACCTCACTTGGCCAGAGCCTATAGGAAGCTATGGCAGAGCCTCTGTACAAACCACCCACCCTGGTATAGGCTGCAGTCCAGGGACTGCAGGGGCCCACACGTAGTACCCAGCCTGCCTCTGTCTCAGGCGGTAGCTGCCACTAATGAGGCATCAGACTGAGAGGGGTGCTGCTCCCATTCGGTGCCTGAGGAGGTGAACTGCAAGTGGAGACTGAGAAGACATGAGGGAGCAGGATGGAAGGGAGAGCATTCCAGATGAGAGGCTGCCATATAAAGGCCCTGGGTGCAGTCCTGCAGAGGAGAGTGGAAGCAGGATTAAGGCCGGCAGCTGCAGGTGCGGTCCTGGGGCCTGGCTTTGTCAGGGACTTTCCGCCTTCCCACCTACCAGCTCACCTCATTCATGGTCATTGTAACCGTGTGCCCCCCAGGCTGAGTCCTGGAATAGCCGGCACCAGCTAGGCTCTGCTGCGGTAAGAAACAGCCCCGCACCTCTGGGCTCCAAGGGACCAGTGCTGCCCTGGCTCTGCCTGGGGCATGTGGGCAGGGCTGTGCCACAGCAGCTTCCTTGGGAGGCGTGAGATGGGCAGGACCTGAGGCCACGCCCCTCCAGGAGACGGCTAGACGCACCCGTTCCCTTCCCACCCTCTCCCTTACTAGCCACGCAGTCAGAGCTGACACAGGGCTGCCAGCCCCTTGTGCTGCCAGAATCGTCATCTGTACCAGATGCTGCTTGTGTGCCCCAGTTTGTGGGGACCCCCAATGACAGTCCCAGTATATCGCTGGCAAGCAGCCCTGACTTGCATGCAAACTCAGAGGCCTCAGAGGCGAGCACTGCACATGTACGGGCACTGGATTCGGCTTGGGGCTGGGGTCGGCTGTAGCCCCTGAAGGGTTGTCCTTGTGGGGCTGGATGTGACTGGAGTGGGAGCAGGTGGAGCCTGGGTCTAGGGGCTGCACCCATCACCTTGGCCCCTGGCATCCCCCCACATGCCCTCATGTCACCCCATATCCCTTCACATTGCCCTGGGCCCTCCATGTACCCACATTCCTGTGTCTCCCCAGTCCCCTCATGTCCCCTGCATTTCCGTGTGTCCCCACATCCCCCCACATCCTGCACCTGTGGGAAAGAGGCCAGTGGGTGGTGGCAGGTGGAGGCATGGGGCCAAGCTGAAGAACTTTGGGCCTGAACTCCTCCCCAGCTCTCTCCTTTGTCCTTCCTTGCTCTGAGGCGGGCAGCCTGACGCTTGGGTGGGAGGCGAGGGACCACCTCCCCAGGCGCAGCTGCTTTAGTTGCCCCCTCCCCTGCATGCCACCCTGCCGAGCTCAGGAGTCAGGCAGAGGGGCGGAGCTGCTACTCCTCCCTGGGGGCCCCATGTGCCCCCACCCCGGTGCTGAGCTCCACAGAATTCCATCCTCCTTCTCCACGCACACAGCTTGGCACCCGTAGAGGCCTGACGTCACCTGCAGGCGGACAGTCCGTCCTGTCCTCGTTCATGGCTCCCTGCCACTGCCCGCTCTTCTATCCCTCTGCCACAGCTCCGGTTCCTGAGTGATGACCGGGTACAGAGAAGCCTCCCCACCTGGGGGACAGGGGGTCTGTTTGGGAGACTATGCTGATACCCTGAGGGGTCTAGCAGCCCTCAGGCCCCAGGGTTGCTTGTCTGTGCCCCGTCCTGTGTGGCCATGGGGCTGAGAGCAACTCTGCTGCCTGGGCTGCCTGAGCCCCCCCACCCAACTCTGGAGCCAGGCTCTCTGGCTGCAGGGAGGGTGGGGTGCTTCCAGCCTGCTGACCAGTGGATCCCACTTATATAAAGGATAATTAAAGAAATAAATTTTCCCCTCTGGTGTCAGCACAACTCTGACTTCGGCAGGAAAGTGCAGACTCCTTAAAGGGGGGCTTGTCTTTCCTCTTGTCTGCCGGCTTTTCCAGGGCAGAGTCCGCCCTTAGATCCAGGCTTAGCCTGGGTCCCCAATGTCCTCAGACCCCAGAGGGAGCAGCCAATGTTCCCCTGCCCCAAGCATCAACTATACACCCCTGCGCAAGTGGAGTATCTGTGCCTCAGTCTCCTGGGTCCACTGAGGCCTCGGGCTTGATCCCCCTGCACCTGAGACCCCCACACCACCCCAACTTTCTCTGCCTGCAGGAGACTGTTTTCAGTCTCCTTCCCAAGGGTGCAGTCCTCCCTTTACCTTGTGTGGGCAGGAGCTTGAGACCGAACCAGCTCCTCTGACACCTGGGACCAAGGACCACTGTCCCAGGTATGGGGCCAGGGTGAGGCTCTCTAAGCTTATCCCATCATGCCAGGAAACGGGGTGACTGGAGTGGTGCCCAGAGTGACTAGGAGGTCAGAGGGCAGGCTGGGGTGCTAGGGAGCTGGGGTGCTAGGGAACTTTGGAACTGGAGAGCTGGTATGCTGGGGAACTAGAGAGCTGAGATGCTAGGGAGCTGGGGTGCCAGGTGCTGGGCAACTAGAGAGCTTGGGAGCTGGGGTGCTAGGGAGCAGGGGAGCTAGAGCACTGGGGCGCTGGAGAGCTGGGGCGTTGGAGAGTTGGGGAGCTGGGTTGCTAGGGTGCTAGGGAGCTGGGGTGCTAGGGAACTTTGGAACTGGAGAGCTGGTATGCTGGGGAACTAGAGAGCTGAGATGCTAGGGAGCTGGAAGGCTGAGATGCTGGAGGGCTGGGAAGCCAGGGTGCTGGGATGTTGGGGTGCTGGGTAGCTAGGGAGCTGGGGTGCTGAGGAACTGGCTGCCTCTGCCCAGGCTGCTCTCTCTCAGCCCGTCTTGGCCTCTCCACCAAGCCACACTCCCTGATTGTTCCAGCCTTGCACCTGGGCTCCTGTCCTGAGACACCTCCCCACCGGGAAAAGGACTCCAGGCGGCCCCTCCTGGGTCAGGCTGGGGCTGGAGGGAGGCAGCATCTATTTTGGGAAGTTCCCCGGGAAGTAGAAGTTCTGGAATGCTCAGCGCCTTCTGCTCTCGAGGTTGCTGAGGGTTCTCGGTGAACTTTTTAGCACCTCTTAGGCTGGAGCTTCTTTGCCTCTTTGGAGCCAGCTACTTTATGTGCATTTTTTAGCACTGTAGAGCATTTGGAAAGGTGCCTTCTGTTCTTGTCAAAACTCCCACCGTGAGCCCCACACAGGCACTCGTTAAAAGCAGAAAGTGGAAAAGGGAGTCGACCTCACCCCTACCTTGCCCCCACCCTCAGAAGCCAGGCTTTAGGGTTGAATAGACAGACTGGTGGAGATGGGCCCATGACACTTCTGCTGTCCCTAGTTGTGGGGGAGGGGGGAGGGAGATGGCACCACAGTGTCCCGGCAGCCTGGGTGACACACCAACAGGCTATCGAATCTCACTTGGTCACTCACCCACACTTAGGCTGGCAGGTGAGTGGCCAGGCACACATTTATACCACTGGGAGCCCAGCCTGCAGCTGCCAGCCAGAAACCAGGCTTCCACTCAGCCTGTGGCCCCCTGGACCTACTGCCCACTGCCCACACCTCCGCCCTGAAGCCCGGGTTGAAACTCAAGAAGACTGAGGCTCAGAGGGGCTCAGCGAAGCCCCAGGCCTCCAGGCTCACTGGGTGGTCCTGGGTGCTGGGGCTGCAAGGTGGTATACACCCTGAGTGATGCTGGGGGGATGGAGAGGCCAGAGGGCTGCTGGAGGGAGTGGGGTGCTGTCTGGGGGAGTGAAGGGGGAGCCACTCTTGAGCTTAGACTGGCCAAGAGAAGCCTTAACGCAGTTGTCTAACCTGGGCTGGCACTCAAGAGAGGAGCTGGACCAGGCCCAGGAATTGTCTGTCATCAGCAGAGAAAGCTGTGGAGGGCCAGTGGGGGTCCGGTGGGGTGAAGGGCACGGGCCCTGATATATGTGATTCATGATGGGGACCTGGGCAGCTGGGACAGACCCCAGCTTTCTCCTGGGCAGAGACAGCCTGGTGGGGGGCGTGGCTCTGGGGCAACTTCATGTGGGCAAAGACCCTGGGGGTCTCCCCACAGGCCCTTGGCCCGGTCTGACCTGGGGCTCCACAGTGCTCAGATTGAGGGGTGCCAGAGGCTGAGGAACAGGATCCAGTGACTTTTCCACAGCCCCCTTCCCTCTGGGACAACTTTGTTGGGTCTCAGGCCCCTGGAATTGCTGTTTGGTGTCCCCTCCTCTCTCCCCCAGCACATCAGTTTCAGTGGGTGCCCTGTGGGACCCAAGTCAGGCATGTAGATGACGCGAGTTTGAGAACTGTCCCGGATAGCCTCTCACCCCCAGGCCATTGTCTTTAGACCCTAAAGGGCAGACCAGGGCTGTGTGATTAGCCCGGACTCTTCTGAGAGCTGCCACCCAGGCCCCTCCCACAGGCGCTGCCAACTCCTCTCCAGACTGTTCTTTATGCTCTCAGAAAAGTTGGCTGGTCTTCATACCTCAGACCTCTGAGAAGCTTCTAGAAAGGCTGGACCTTCAGCCCTTTGACCTCCAAGGCCCGAGGCCCTGGCCGACCTCTGGAAAGGGCTGGAAACTAAACCCTCCTGCCTCTGCCACACATGCTTCTCTGTCACAGTTGTCTTTGGTTTTGGATTTTGTTTCCTACCCCTTCAAAACGTAACATGGAGCCATCCTGGGCTGAGGCTGTGCTATGGGAGCCAGTGAGCCTTCCAGTCCCATGGCCCTGGGGCCTGCTCTGGGAATCTTGGAGGAAGATAAACAAACACCTTGTCTGTAGCCAGCTGGCCTCAGGACCAGGGACCTGGGGCACAGGACGTCTGTTCACCCAGTGTTACTGGGACCCCCTTACCTCACAGCTGAACCCACAGGGCCGGCAGATGAGGCGGCAGTGGTAGGCAGACAGCTGCCCCCTCCTACTCGGTGCAGCCTGCCTGGGCTGTCTCTAAGGGTGCTAGAGGAGCCGACCATGCCCTAGCCCTTGTGAGAGCCAGATGTGGGCACCGGCTACCCCACCCCTCAGCCCTGGGTCGCCTGAGGGGCCTGGCAGGACCTGGGCAGCCTTTGACCCACCAAAGGGAAGGGCAGCGTCCTGGAGGAGGGGAGGTTTGGAAGGACTCCACCAAATGGGGTGGGGGTGGCTCCAGCCTAGGACCCAGGCAGGTGGCATGCATGGGGAGCCGGACAGGGGTGGCCTGTTCTCACTGGTGCCCCTATCCACAGGCCGCCTGGACCCAACCAGCAGTGGCAGCCGCTCCCTGGCCAGGTGTGTTGCTCAAGGCTGAGTGGGTGTGTGGCATGGCATGGGCGGGAGGGATACAGGCAGATGGTGTAGAGGGAGCTGGGGGTGGGTATGCCGGGGCAGGCGTCCGGCCCCTCCTTGCTCATGCCCTTCTGTCCTCAGCCGGGCAGTGCAGCGTAGCCTGGCCATCGTGCGCCAGGCCAGGCAGAAGAAAGAGCGCAAGCAGGAGGAGTACTGCATGTACTACAACCGCTTCGGCAGGTGCAGCCGCGGTGAGCGCTGCCCCTACATCCATGACCCCGAGAAGGTGGCCGTGTGTACCAGGTGCCTGCCCCATGCCCCTGCTACCCCCCGGGCCAGCATGCCCACAGCGGTTCCCAAGGTGGGCAGGTCTCCCTGCCCTCCTCCAGTCCCACCCTCTGCCCTGCTCCCCCAGGTTTCTCCGGGGCACGTGTAAGAAGACAGACGGGACCTGCCCCTTCTCCCATCACGTCTCCAAGGACAAGGTCAGTGTAGCCCGGCCAGGTGGGCACCACTCTCCTGAGTAGGGCCAAGGGCCAGGCACCCATCACTCAGGCCGTCGCTGGGCTCAGATGCACAGATTGCTGCCTTCTGGCAGTGTCAGTAAGAACCACCTTCCCTCCCTTCCCCTTCCCTCCACTCTGCTCCCACCACCCTGGGTGATCCCCAGTTCCCAGGCTCCAGGTGTCCTTCCCTTCTTCACCCCCAGTAGCTACCCAGCCATGCCAAGTTCCTAGGATCCCTCAGACCCTATCATGGGCCTAGGAGGGGACCTAGGTCTGCCCGGCTGCCTGATGCTGAGTAGGGGTGACATGAGAACTGCACTGGCAAGCTGGGGGCCCCCAGGGGCATGTCTGGGCCCTTCTGCTCCAGGTGCCCCCAGAATGAGGGTGAGGGCTGGCCTGTGGGGGCAGCGCTGGGGCAGTGCAGCTCAGATGCCCCTGGCTGAGCAATTCCTTAAGTGGCTTTGAGTTGGGGACCATCTCCCTGCTGGGGTAGGCTGAGGGACCTTGGGGTCAGGGGTCATTGCTGGTGGGGGTACCCAGGAGCCAGGTTCAGGGGAGACCAGCTGACCCTGGAGGGCTGCCTGGGCCAGGAGTCGGGGCCGCAGGGCCGTGGAGGTTAGAGCAGGATGGGCAGAAGGAGTGTGCAGCCCCCACAGCTTTTCCCCCTGAGGGACTTGGGCAGAATCAGCATTTTTCTCCCTGATCGAGCCTCCTCGCAACTCTGTTGTGAGCAATTTGGAAATGCACTTCGAGTTTCGGGTTCATTAGCTCCAGCTCCTCTGATGTGGGGGCCCACCCAGTCCCTGAATTAATGCTGTTGTTATTTGTGTGGACGTGGTGGGGTGCAAACAAGGTTAATTGAAATGAGAACGCAGTTTCCTCTCGATAATGGCCCCGATCTGACAGCCAGGAGGAGTTTCGTTTGCTGCGAGACTTGCCTTGATTATCCCTTTTTATTAGACTAATTTGGGCTCTATATCAAAAAGCACATTAAGGGAATCGTCTGCAGCGGCTCCACCGCCAGCCCCAAACGAGAGCCCCCAGCCCCCACTTCCCCTCTGCGACTGCAGTTAAAAGCCAATTAAAAATAAACTCTTCCCGTGAAATCACCCTTTGTTTCTCAGCTCTCTCCCTGTGCCCCGCCCTGGCCACTGCCGGGGTCTTCGGGTCTCCGTCTTGGCCCCCTCTTTTCCAAGTTGTCCTTGGCTTCTCTCCCCACCCACACTTCACCCCAGAAGGTGACTTCTAAACCTCTGACTGGGAGAGGGGTGGTGAGGGGCACTCCTCAGGTGGGCTGGTGCCAAGCTGCTTTCAGCAGGCTGTGGGGGGCAAGGCCAGGGGGTCCCATTAGGGTTGGGGAGGTGGCAGCGACAGGAGAGGTCTACTGCAGGCAGTAGTACTGGAAGGGTACCCCGAGGACACAGAAGAGGGCAAGTAGGAAGACCCTGAGTGGGGAGGGAGGTAAGCCTGATGGGAGGGGCTGGGCCAGGGAGGGGCCGGGAGCCACTTGCCCTCGTCCTTGGCTGTTCCAAGGCGTCTCCTACCCAGCCAGCCCACCAGGGGGCCCCCATCCTCTGCTGGACCCCAGGCTTGGTGCACCTGCAGTGGCCAGTCCCCCAGTACCCTCAGGCCCATCCTGCTTGGGACCCTCAGGGCTGCTGTGGCCCCAGGGCCCCTTGGGACTCAAAGGTGGCTTCGGCCACCAGCCAGGGGTTTGGGGCTGGAGCATCTGGCCTACCCTCACAGCCCTGGTTATGGGGCAGGCTCAACAGGTGGGCACCCGGTGAGGCAGCTAGGGTCCTGGCCCCACCTCATTGCAACCCCAGCAGCTCCTGGATCCGCCTTGGCTCCCTCCTGAGCAGGGCAGGTGTCAGAGGGGCCCAACCCCCCGCCCCACCTACCCCAACTGTACTCCCCATGCTTCTGGCTCCTGTGTATGCCCTCTCCGGGTCAGCAGGCACCTGGTGTCCATGTGTCTTAGGGGCCAGGACCATAGGGGGTCTCCACCCAGGCTCCCTCCTGTCCCTGGGACCTGGGTTCTTACCCACAGAGTTGGGGGCACGTTGAGTGGGGGTACTGCCAGCACAGGGCACAGGGGTCTGCAGCCTCTCCACCCGTGTTCCCCCAGATGCCTGTGTGCTCCTACTTCCTGAAGGGGATCTGCAGCAACAGCGAGTGCCCCTACAGCCACGTCTATGTGTCCCGCAAGGCCGAGGTCTGCAGCGACTTCCTCAAGGGCTACTGCCCCCTGGGTGCCAAGGTGAGAGTCTGTGCCCAGCTCAGGCCTGACTATGATTTCTACCCCCTCAGCACTCTGTCCGGGAGCCCCCCGGGGTCCCCCTTCTCATGTCCATCTCTGGCTCGACTCAAAAGACCCGGGACTCGGCTGGGTTATGCAGTGTGGGGGCCTTGGGGGGTCTGCTGAGGTTGTCAGGTACCTCCCATCTGACAGGGCAGACCGATCTTATAGATGCACTGGATGGGGGGTGGGTTGGCAAGGTGGGGACGCGCCTGATCTCTCTTGGTGCCTGGGGCCTTTGGCCATGGAAGTAAAGGGCAACTGCTAGGACCCCTGCACTGGGGCAAGGGTGGCACCCCACATTCCTGCTGCCTCCTGCCAGGGGTGTGAGGCTCCAGTTGGGCTGTAGGCCGTACTCCCTACGCCTGGGGCAGGTGGTAGCCACAGAGTCCAGGGCCCTGGCAGGGCAGACTCTGGGCTTCATGTTTCTGCATAGAAATACAGCCACCTGGCTTGCTTCACTGCTGGCCTGGTGAGGACCTGGGGAGGGGCCAATAAGAGGCTGCATGGGGGGCTGTGGCCTGAGGCTAGGGTAACCTGACCCTGAGAGGCCCTTCCAGTCCTAGGCACCCAGTCCCCCACCACGGAGCCCTTTGCCTCCTCCCTGGAGTAGTGGTTCTTCCCTCGGCTGGCTTGGGGCCAGATGGGAGCTGGTGGTCACCTTGGGTGGAGGGAGCACCAGACCCCACAGGCCTTCCAGGCGGAGGCGGGTAGGCAGGCTCCAGACCTCTGGTCCCCAGCACTGGGGGAGCAGAGCTCCTTCGGAGTCCCCCGGCAATTACTATTTGATATTCCCACTTCAAGGAAGATATCAGAGCCATTTTCAGAGTCCTGATTCTGTTAGCGGAAGTGCTTACCCCGTCCCCTTGGCATGTCAGCACCGCGCCCTCCTCCACGTGATGGATAGCGGCTTGTAATTATAGACGGGAAAGCGCTGAGCAGCCCACATTTAACTGGGGGGAGAAGCAGCAGCCTGGGCCTTGGAGGGTTAATTTTATTCTCTAAATAATATAAAAAGTGCTGAGTTGTCACCTTGTGCCTGAAGTAGAAACCCTCAAACGGGCCCCAGAGAGTTTATAATATTCCACTGAATCAAGTGAAATTGTTAACCTTGCTTCATAAAGCGGTGGCTTGTTAAAGAGGCGCTTTCCCTCTTCTTGTGAATAATTTAGGCTGCGAGTAAATCTCTAATCTCTGCCCTTCCCCTTTTGGGTGGCCATGAGGCTGCTTCGGCTGAGGACGCAGGGCCCACAGCCTCCACCAGGTGGACCTCCAGGCCCCACTCTACACCCCAGACACCTTCCTCAGACTCTGTGTCTGTGCCCCAGACCCCCACCCCAGGCCCCCGCTCAGGCCGCCTGCCATGCTGACAGTGTTGTACAGAACTGGCTCTCCTGCCCAAGGCCCTTGTGGGTGTTTGTAGAATCCTGCCCACCTGTGACCCTGGAGACGGGCAGCCCAGCTGCCGCCTGCAGGCAGCAGACTGGTCAAGGTCCTTAATAAAAGTGCTCTGGTCGCCTTGAGTGGTAACTAAAAGGAAAAGTGATGGGAGCAGAGCAGAGGGCAGAGGTGGGGGTGCTGACGGATTCCCACGCTGCGCTGGGCAAGGCCCTGGCTCTGCTCCTTGCCCCTCTCCCTCTAGAGCAAGGACGCGTGGTGGCTGTTGCTGAGGTAGAGTGGCCAACAGCTGTAGGAGGCAGAGCTGTTAGAGCCTCAGGCACCCGAGCACAGCCGAGCCCCAGTGGTCAGCCCTGGGGGGTCACTGCTGCACAGTGAGCCTCCCAACCTCCTGTCCTATAGCAGCAGGCTCTGTCCTCGCTCAGGGCCTCGTAGGCTGGGAATGTGGTCACCAAAGGACTTGACTGGGGGGCCTTCTGCTCCCCAACACATGCAGCCACAGGAAGAGCACATCAGGTCTTTGCCACTTGCCTTCCTACCACTTTGTCCCTGTTTCTTTGGTCTGGCATCTGCTTTCGCACCTGCCCTTTGTTCTTGGGGAGTATGGAGCCCACCCAGACCCTGGGCCAGGCAGGACCGGGACCCCACTTCTCTGGGGCCGCTGTGCTCTATAGACTCTGTATTCTTGTA
This sequence comes from Myrmecophaga tridactyla, assembly GCA_004026745.1. Taxonomy (NCBI): domain Eukaryota; kingdom Metazoa; phylum Chordata; class Mammalia; order Pilosa; family Myrmecophagidae; genus Myrmecophaga; species Myrmecophaga tridactyla. The sequence continues at coordinate 8,894 of PVIY010025960.1, read as the reverse complement.
CGTACATGGTGTGTTGTTTTTAATTTCGAAACAGTTTCAAACTTGAAAAAAACTGCATGAAGAGTAGACGCCACCACATGCTGTCCCCGGAGGTTCTGTTTGTTGTTGCCACTTGTCCCACCACATCTCTGAGCCCATGACAGTCACACCGCCCTCTCCTTCAGCTGGCACCCCCTACCCCCACCCCACCCAACCTATCTCCTGTGCTGTCAGGCGCTGACAGTCTGCACGTGGCCGCCTGGGTATTTAGGGGAGCGGCCTCGCTTGGGGGTCTGAGGCGGCCTCATGTGGCTGGGCCAGGGCACCCGTGGGTGCTGCTGTGTTTTCCCCACACCTCCCCCAGCTCTGCACGGCTCCAGCCAGTGCTGTCATGAGACCACACCCTCCATGCAGGTCAGTGTCCCTGCTGCCCTCCCATCTGCATGGCTGCTGCACGGAGGCCACCGGTTAACTCCTTCACCCCACGCTTATTAGTAAGTTCCCCTCTTTAAGGAAGAGTTTTCTCCTCCCCCCACTTACTGCTCCTTCACGCGTTTCTGTCCGTGTGTGTCCATGAATTCCTATTTTTGCAATGGGTTATAATCCATTGCTATCATCTTTTAAAAATGTAATTCTTGTGGTAACGTGTACACTTAATAAAATTTGCCATCTTGGTCATTTTTAAGTGTACAGTTCATTGGCGTTAATTACATTTACAGTGTGGTGCTGCCATCACCACCACCTGTTACCAAAGCTTTGTCATTACTGACACAGACCCTCCGTTCCCATAGACAGTGACTCCTCATTCCCCGTCCCCTGGAGCCTTCAGTCCACTTCTAGCTCTGTGAAAATGCTAAGTGTTCCGTATAAGTGGGATCGTCAATATTTTCCTCCTATGTCTGGCTGCTTTCCCTCAACCTGAGGTCTCCAGGGTTCATCTATGGTGTCACGTCCTGAGCTTCATTCCTTTTTACGGCTGAATAATATTCCGTTGCAAAGACAAGCCATGTTTCAATTGTTGCTTCCACCTTTTGGCTGTTGTGAACAATGCTGCTATAAATGGTGGTGTGCAAGTGTCTGTCCCAGTCCCTGTCTTCTTTCTTTTCGGTATATACCTAGGAGTGGAATTGCTAAGATAGACGGTAATTCTGAGTTTAACTATTTAAGAAGTTGCCCAGCTGTTTTCTAAAGTGGCTGCACCCTTGTCCATCCCCACCTGCGCATCCTCACAGCACTTCTAATGATCTGAGTTAGATCCTAGCTGTCCTGCTGGGTGGAAGGTGGTGTCTCGCTGTGGTTTTGATTTGCATTTCCCTGGTGGCTGATGAATCGCAGGACCATGTGCTCACCGGCCATTTGTGTATCTTCTGTGGTGCGATGGCTATTCAGATCTTGTGCCTACTTTTTAGTTGGAATATTTGTCTGATTAATAAATTGCACAAGTTCTTTATATAGTCGAAATCCAAGCCTTTTATCAGATATACAATTTGCAAATATTGTCTTCATCATCTTAATGGTGTTTTTTAATCTAATGAAGTCCAGTGTATTGTTTTATTTGTTTTTATGGCTTCTATTTTTTGTGTTGTTTCTAAAAACTCTTTGCTTGGCCCAAGGTCATGAAGCTTTTCTCCTAGATGTGTTCTAGTTTTAACTATTACATTTAAGCAGTTGCTCCGTTCTTAGTTAATTTTTGTACATGGCATGAGGTAAGGGTTTATGGTTCTTTTTTTCTTTCTTGCATGTGGTCATCAACTTGTTGCAACATCCTTTATTAAAAAAACATTAAAGGCGGGCAGCGGTGGCTCAGTGGCAGAGTTTTCGCCTTCCATGCCTGGAGACCTGGGTTCAATTCCCGATGCCCTCCCATGTAAAAAAAAAAAAGAGAAAAGCCATTAAGTTGTCTTGGCACCTTTGTCAGAATCAGCTGACCACTGATGTGTGGCCATCTTGGTGGTCTTTGCCTCTGCCCCACTGGTCTCAGAGGCAGACTGGCTTCCTACACCAAGCGCTGGCTGCTGCTTACACAAAGACCACACAGCCTTGTTCACTGTTGCTTAGTTAAGTTCTCTAGCTTTCTTCTTTCTGAAAGTCTTTCATCTCTTTTAGATCCTATGTACTTCCATATAAGTATTAGGATCAACTTGTCAATTTGATCCTAATAGAAGGGATCAAAGAAACCCTCAGGATTTTAATTGGAATTGTGTTGAATCACTAGGTCAAATTAGAACTGACATCTTCACAATATTAGAATCGTCCGATGAATAAACATGGAATGTCCTTCCATTCATTTATTACTGTAAAGCCAGTATTCTACCATTTTGTCTTTTGGGTTTTATATGTCATATCTAATTTTTTTTCCTTTTTACCTTTGCTGATAGTCTTCATTTCTACACTATTCTCCAGACCTCTCTCTCTTTTCCTATCTGCCTATATAGTGGTCCCTTTAGTATTTCTTGCAGAGCCGGTTTCTTAATCACAAATTCTCTCAGTGATTGTTTGTCTGAAAATATTTTTATCTGCCCCTTATTTTTGAAGAACAATTTTGCTGGATATAGAATTCTCCCCTTGTATGTAATGGATTGCTTTTCTCTTGCTGCTTTCAAAATTCTCTCTTTCTCTTTGACATTTGACAATCTGATTCGTAAATGTCTTGGAGTATGTCTGTTTGGATCTATTCTGTTTGGGGTATGCTGCACTTCTTGGATCTGTTTATGTCTTTCATAAGAGATGGGAAATTTTCAGTGATTTTTTTCCCTCCATTAGTCTTTCTCCTCCTTTTCCCTTCTGGGACACCTACAACATGTGTATTTGTAAGCTTCATGTTGTCATTCAATTCCCTGCTCATATTTTTCCATTCTTTTCCTGATATTTTCTTTTGTGTGCCAGATTTCAGATCTTCAGTCCTCTAGTTCACTAATCCTTTGTTCTTCCTCTTTATCTGTTGTCAGTTTCCATTGTTTTTTTTCCATCTCTTCTATTATGTCTTTCATTCCATAAGTTTGATTATTTATCAGATTTTCCATATCTGTTCGAATATCCTGAAATAGTTGTTTCACCGCCTATATCTCAATTGAAGTGTTGGTTTGTTCCCTTGACTGGGACATATCTTTGATTTTCCTAGTATGGTTCATTATTTTTGATGGTGTCTAGGCATTTGATTTCCTTAATTCATTTATTCTGGAGGTTTTCACTCCTTTACGTAGGATTTTCTTGCTGGACGGCTTTGTTCCCTATCTGTTCTTTGACATTCAGTTCAACTTATTCTAGACCTGTAGCATAGGTTCTGTTTAACTGATCAAAATTTTTCAGGTCTTGTTTTTCTGTTTCTTGCCCTGCCTATATGAAGACTTTTTTTTTTTGAGGAGGAGGATTTCCTCAGATATTATATATAGTTCCCAGGCAGATTTTCCCAGACCAAACAGGCCCATGTCTCAGGAGGAAAGAGTAGCCAGCATCAGTTTTCCCTGAGGGTGAGACCCAGCAGGTTGACAGACTTTACTATGAATCCTCTAGACTCTGTGCTTTTCCTGTCCTGCCCTTTATGTGGTGCTTGTCTGCCCGAGGCTTCCCACCAGTGTGAGGTGGTGTGGTGCCTTTAATTTCAG
>PVIY010025959.1:0-35986 GCA_004026745.1 Myrmecophaga tridactyla | reverse complement strand
GCTGCCAGGAAGATCCACACCCCTGGTAGTCATGTCCCACGTAGACAGGGGGAGGATGGTGAGTCTGCTTGCTGTGTTGGCTGGAGAGAGAGGCCACATCTGAGCAACAAAAGAGGTTCTCTTGGGGGTGACTCTTAGGCTTAATTTTAAGTAGGCTTGACCTATCCCCTGTGGGGTTAAGTTTCATATGAACAAACCCCAAGACTGGGGACTCAGCCTATAGCTTTGGTTGTCCACACTGCTTGTGAGAATATCAAGAATTCAACTTGGGGAGGTTGAGTTTCCCCCCATTCTCACCATTCAAGAAAAGACTTTGCAAATACTTTTCCACTCACTGATCAAATCACTCTGGGATTCATCAGGGCATCACCTGGACAAACCGATAAAATCTCATGTCCTACTCAAGGTTCCATGTACTTATTATGGTGTTCAACTAAGCTGTCTACATACATTATATTAGGAAATGCAGTAGTCAAAATATAAACTTTGTACCAAATAAATATTTTTTTGCTTTAGTCTCACACATAAGTTGAAATTTTAAAATATTAATTACCATCTGTCATGGTCAGGTTCATGTGTCAATTTGGCCAAGTGGTGGTTGGGCAAGTGCTGGCTTGTCTGTTGCGATGAGGACATTTCATAGAATTAAATCATGATCATGTCAGCTGCATCCACAGCTGATTCCATTTGTAATCAGCCAAAGCGGCGTGTCTTCTGCAATGAGGATGCTTAATCTAATCACTGAAAGCCTTATAAGGAGGATTCAGAAGAGACAGGTTCTTCCTGTTTTGGCTGGTGAGCCTCTTCTGTGGAGTTCATCCAGACCCTCCATCGGAATCGTTGGCTTCACAGCCTACTCTGCGGATTTTGGACTTGCATTCCTGTGGTCACGTGAGACACTTTTACAAATTTTATATTTAGGAGTGTTCCCTGTTGATTCTGTTTCTCTAGAGAACCCTAAGTAAACACCATCTATTTTCAGCACCCTGCGGTAATGACATTCCTTTGTCCTTCCTCATGCAAAAACATTTAAAAAATTTGTACATTTGGTCACTATCATTATACACTCTAGGCATTCCTAGATTATACCATCTCAATCTTTATCGTCTATCTTTCTTTCTGATTTCGTTTGTGCCCCAGCCCTCCTCCCTCTATCATTCTCACATTCAGCTTCATTCAGTGTTTTAACATAATTGTATTGCAGTTAGGTAGTATTGTGCTGTCCATTTCTGAGTTTTTACATTCAGTCCTGTTGCACAATCTGTATCCCTTCAGCACCAATTACCCAGTGTCTTACTCTATTTCCATTTCCTGATGGTCTCTGTTACCAAGGAAATATTCCAAGTTTATTCACTAATGTCAATTCATATCAGTGAGACCATACAGTATTTGTGCTTTTGTTTCTGGCTAATCTCACTCGGCATAATGTCCTTAAGGTCCATCCATGTTGTTACATACATCATAACTTTATGCTGTCTTACAGCTACATAATATTCCATCTTATGTATATACCACAGTTTGTTTAGCCACTTGTCTGTTGATGGACATTTTGGCTGTTTCCATCTCTTGGCAATTTTAAATAATGCTGCTATAAACATTGGTGTGCAAATATCTGTTTGTGTCCTTGCCCTCATGTCCTCTGAGTAGATACCTAGCAATGGTATTGCCGGGTCATATGGCAATTCTATATTTAGCTTTCTGAGGAACCGCCACACTGCCTTCCACAGCGGCTGTACCATTTGACATTCCCACCAACAGTGGATAAGTGTTCCTCTTTCTCCACATCCTCTCCAGCACTTGTCATTTTCTGTTTTATTGATAATGACCATTCTGTTGGGTGTGAGATGATATCTCATTGTGGTTTTGATATGCATTTCTCTACTAGCCAGGGAAGTTGAGCATCTTCATGTGCCTTTTGGCCATTTGTATTTCATCTTCTGAGAAGTGTCTGTTCAAGTCTTTTGCCCATTTTGTAATTGAGTTGGCTGTCTTTTTTGTTGTTGAGTTAAACAATCTCTTTTTAAATCCTCTCCATTACATGTTGAAGGTCCACACCCCTGGGAATCATGTCCCACATAGACAGGGGGAGTGTGGTGAGTTTGCTTGTTCTGTCGGCTGGAGAGAGAGACCACATCTGAGCAACAGAAGAGGTTCTCTTGGGGGTGACTCTTAGGCTTAATTTTAAGTAGGCTTGACCTATCCTTTGTGGGGTTAAGTTTCATATGAACACTCCCCCAAGATTGGGGACTCAGCCTATTGCTTTGGTTGTCCCCACTGCTTGTAAGAATATCAAGAATTCTCCACTTGGAGTTGAATTTTCCCCCTCTCTCATCATTCCCCCAAGGGGACTTTGCAAATACTTTCTTACTCATTGTTCAAATCACTCTGGGATTTATTCATCGGCCTTCTTGAACCAAGTTATCTTTCCCTAGATGCCTTAGATTGAACATTTCTATAGACTTGTTTTAATTGGGATATTTTCTCAGCCTTAGAACTGTAAACTTGCAACTTATTAAATTCCCTGTTTTAAAAGTCATTCTGTTTCTAGTATATTGCATTCCGGCAGCTAGTAAATTAGAACAAGGGTTATGGGATATATGAGTTTTTGCTCTATTTCTTCTTCTGGAGTGATGCAAATGCTCTAAAAATGATCATGGTGATGAATACAAAATTATGTGATGATATTGTGAGCCACTGATTGACTCTGAGTGGATTGTATGGTGTTTGAACATATCTAATAAATTAATAAATAAATAAATAGTACATATATATATATATATATATATATATATATATATATATCCCCTTGAGGGACTGGGGATCAATGTGGAAATATTAAATCCGCCCCCCCCACCCCGCCCAGGGAAGACCTGCAAGCATTACGGACGGACTACCAATTTAATAGGCCAAGCCTTGATCTTGGGGTTTGCCATTATGACACTTATTCCTGTAAAGGAGAAGCGAAGACTATTTATAATTGTGCCTAAGAGTCACCCCCAGAGGACCTCTTTTGTTGTTCAGATGTGGGCTCTCTCTCTCTCTAAGCCAACTCAGCAGGTGAACTCACTGCCCTCCCCACTACATGGGACATGACTCCCAGGGGTATAAATCTCCATGGCAACATAGGACCTGACTTTCGGGGGTGAGCCTGGCACTAGCATTGTGGGATTGAGAAAGACTTCTTGACTAAAAGAAAAATGAAACAAAATTAAGTTTCAGTGGCTGAGAGTCAAGAGGTCATTTTGGAGATTATTCTTATGCAGGACATAGATGCCTGAACTGTAATCTAGTAGCTTTGATTCCTGAAGATGATTGTATTATAACTATGCTTTTATCATGTAACTGTGTAATTGTGAAAACCTTATGACTGACTCTCTCTTTTATCCAGTGTATGGACAGACGAGTAACAAAATAAAAACAAAAATAAATATATAATAGGAGGGATAAGAGAAATGGCAAGTTTTGGGTGTTCTTTTTTATTTTATTTTTATTCTTATTTTTATCGTTTTGGGGTAATGAAAATGTTTAAAACTCGACTTGATGAATACACAACTATATGATGACAATGAACCATTGATTATATGCTTTGGATGATTATATGGTACGTGAATATAACTCAATAGAATTACATTTAAAAAAAGATTCTGATACATACTAAAGTTAGAGAACACTGACGTAGATAAAAGGAACTGGTTGCCTTATTTTTTACATTTCAATTGAGTCAACCTGTAATATGGTCCTAATTCAGTTCACTTTCATTCTTACAAGGTAAATTAAACCCTCAGACCTAGGCCCTGAGGCTTAAGCTGAGGTTCCTTGGAATCCTCAGACAAAGAGAGAGTTCACAATAATCATAATTTCAAGGTCCAAGAAATTTCTTATGAACAAATTGAAAGCTGTTAACAAGATGATAAAAATGGACGTTACACTAGAGTTCTTTCCAGGTTAGCATTTATTTTTCTGTTCCTGACATTCAAAATCATAGGAGCTGAGAAGATAATAGAACATAATCAAAATAACATACAAACACAATTCAAGAACATTTAACCCTCTATTATAGCTCTATTATATACTCTTTGTACAGTACATAAAGGTAAACAGAAATATATTTTTATAAATTATGCTTAACAATCTGTATACACTGTAAAACAATTGCTAAAATTCACACCAAGATGCTAGTGCAAGCAGTGGTATACAAAAGTGCAAACAAGGTTAGTGATGAACAACTGATTACTGACTTACCACTTCAGCATATCGCCCATTAAGCCAAATATTAAAGGCCTCACCATGGAAATGCTTTTATCACTTTTACAATAACTTGACTACTTTTGCCCTGAGTGCTCTTGCCTCAGTGTGGCAATTGATTATGAGTTCAGGTTAGGAGCAGCACCAGAGAGTACACAAACCCATGTGAAGTTGGTCACTCCCATATGAATCTTGACACTTGATAGTGAAAGCAATTCTGAAGAACTGTCTTCCACCTCTACTGCAAAATATTTTAAACTAAAATTAAATTTAATCCTCCATTTAAAATGCATGCTGAAGAAGAATCCATCCATGCCAGTACAAATTTTTGCCAAAATAATTCTCCCTGAAATCATCCAAAAGCCTCTCCCATTTCTGCCTTAAAATCCATTTAGGATGGGGGTGGGGGTGTTGGTAGGGGGCATTCCTGAAACGAAGTTTACAATGGCTAACTTTGCTTACTTTACTTTGACTACTTTTGATTCTACTCAAAAGTGAACTATCAATCAATGGCATTAAACAAATTAGCTAATTAATATTCAAAAGTATGAGGACAAATATTAGTTGGTTTGATACTGCAACTTCAATATACTCTGCAGATCTCCTTCATAAGCACGGATCATTTTTACCAAGCTTTATGATGGGGATGCATGAGGGGGGATGGTTGGTTGCAGGGTTCATGAGTGGAAACATGGTTTTAACAAAATCCCAGTCACTTGACACAGAGGCACAGTCACATATTCCTAGAGCTTGTTCTTTTCATTTGCTTTTGTTAAAAAAAAAGTACTAAACTTGCATCTCAAAAGGAAAGACAATAATGCAGATGACCAGAAACAACATGTGACTTTGAGAATTTAGTAAGTTAAGAATTCTTTAACTGGAGAAATATTTTCTAAACTCTCACATTTATCACAAAACCTCTGGTTTTTATATTAATACAGGCTACTTTTAATTCCCTATTAATTTTGCATTAAGGAATTTATATTTGCTAATCTCTGATTTTCCATGCTTTCTTGAAGATTTTTTGAAGGCTCACCAACTTTTTATATGTACTTAAAATGATCCAAACGATACACTCTAAATAAACTGAATACAAGGTATTTTGAGAGACTTTCCTTTTATATAAGCTATTGGCAGTTTACTCTGGTTAAAATTTATTTGGCAATAAATGCGTGCAAACTCCAGTCATGTAAGTAAGTAATAAGACAAACAGTATACTGAATCATATACCAAATACAGTTCAGAAAATTTAAACCCTTCCCTTGAAATTTACAAATCATGACAAGTAGAAGCATAGTGTTATTACTTTGGAACTTATGAAAATGCTGAGGTGTCAATGTGGTTGATCAAATCATTTTGCAGAAGGCATGAGACACTCTTATCACAGCTACCACCCTAATTTTAAAGATTTACAAGTAATTTATGTGCTAGAAAGCACTTTAAGTGTGAGCCAGTTGAAAACTAAGGAATAGAAACAATGTTCTGCTTTTATGTTGTAAACCACAGAAAACTTGTATATGCATGCAGGGACACAAACTAAAATTTGGATATATCCAGGCAATGTCATATGTCTTTGGCACTTATACACAAAGATACTGGTTCAACTAAGCCAAGGGTAAAGAATATATATTATCCGCTGGGATAAACCAGAATCTATCAATATAACAAGTTATGATTCAAAAGTGTAATGAACAGTAGTCACTGGAACAGGTATAGGGTAAATAAAAATATCTTTACCAATTTAAAAGTGAGCTAAGGCCTTATATTTAGAATTCTGGACTTAAGATTTAAAATAAGAATAGAAAATCTTTTGAACACTGCCCAATTTATACAATATCCAATGTTAACTTGTATACAATAGTGTTACAACTGTATTTTTTTATTTTTATTTTTTTTTATACATGGGCAGGCACCAGGAAGCAAACCCGGGTCCTCTGGCATGGCAGGCAAGCATTCTTGCCCGCTCAGCCACCGTGGCCCGCCCACAACTATACTTTAAATCAATATGAGGAACAAGATTTACCTACCCAATAGGTGCATGCATTTGCAAAGGTACAGAAAGCGTATCTATTTTTCCCACGTGCTTCTATTGTTTCTTGCCATTCTCTTAATTGGCTTCTTCTGCAGGGGAACATGACCCAGTGTGTGCGCTCTAGAAGGGCTTTCAGGGCTGGATGGTAAGCCCAATGGCTGGGAAGCTCTGCTGAAGTTGGGAGGAAAGCTGGCTGCTGCTAAGTACAGCTTCATTTCTAGAGGCTCAGGCCATAAGAATCTCACATCACTGGGAAAATATCCAGTTTAGCTGTAGTTAACAAAGTGATTTTACTGGCTTCTTTGGTCCCTGTCAGAACTAGTATGAGTACTGGAGTAAAATATTTTGTACCAGGAAAAATTTTTCCCTCTAGAGAAAGCAGTAAGATTTTTTCTTTATACCAGTTTACAATACAAATAATTAATACCTGTAGTATCATAATGTCGTTTCTAGGTAATACTTAAAGAAAGGAAAAAAAAAAAAAAAAAAAAAAAAAAAAAAAAAAAAAAGAAAGGTATATCTCTCAAGGTATTGAAGAAAAGATAACTATCAATAAGAGGCAGGTACTTTTAATAATGCTTAGTTCTATTATTAAGAACTTTAGCCATGAGTACATTAAGCACATCTGGCATAATAATCCAACAAACTATAATAATCCTTCATGCTACTGATGCTCTAAGCAGGGAAGAAGGTCATTATTTTCATTGAGAAAGAAGCCAAGAGTGAAACAGAATAGACAAATGACTAACACCAAATGTCATGTTAAGAAATAACCCTGTCAGCTTAGCTCGTCCAATAAAATAATTGGAATTCCTTCCAGTCATATTCCTCAAACATTAATCTGCCTCATAGACTACTTTATCAATGACAAAAAGGACTATAATAACTCTGACTTGGAGACTGACGAGAGAAAACACTAATTATCATTCTAGATGGAAGTGGGCAATGTATTCTTGATGGAATTGGTTAAATATACTATAAAAGACTTGGCTTGTAATGATGAGAGAAAACTTAAGTTTGAGAATTTTTAAAAATACACAGCTGGCACTTACTTTTTACCTTATCTTTTTAATCATGGGAATCGCAGATATCTGAAAAAAAATAACTCAATGAAGAGACCATGTTTTTAGGAATTATAATGCTTAAAAAACAAGTTGAAATTTTATCCCTAAGTCTACCAGCAAGGTGTGCAGAAACTATCATAGGGTGGGCATTATATTCAAAAACCACTGTGCTATAAAGTAAGAGCTAGCTAAGAACAACTAAGAAAGAAGAAAATTAAAAACAAGTATCCATTTTCTTCCTCCCAAGAAATAAAATATGCCAAAGAATGCAAAAGAACTATAGGATGGAAATAAAATCCCCACACGTTTCAGTGACAACTGAAGCAGAACAGACCGTTTCTCTTCCCTCAGCTCTGCAGGCTTCCACAATGAAACCGTACCCAAGACCCTACTCTGTTGCTTGCCTGGGAGTACCACTATAGGTGAAGAGACTGGGCAGTACCTCTAAAAGTGGAGAGACTGATGCCTCTCATTACTTTTGGTGAAGAGGAACAGATTACCAAATCAGACACCAACAAGACTGGAACATTTCAGAATTAGACAACTGGGATGGAGCTATATGGTCTGCCAAACCAAGGTTCATTCTGTGTTACATCAGTAGAAGTGCTTTTTCTTCAGAAGGCCAGTAACACACGGACTAGGCCCTGGACCCCACTGCACTGGTAACTGTATCATTAGTGATAAAAATATACATGATATCAGGCACAACCAACCACAACTGTGCTCCTGATAAATGCAAAAGCCTGTACAGGCTTAAACAGTCTAAATACTCTGAAGCAATATCCTTTCCCATCAACCCCTCATATATATAATATTAAATACTCAAAATTTCAGAATATACTAGCTAGGTAAGACACATTAAAATGAAACACTGGCCCAACGAATATGCCAAACATCAGAGTTTGTTTTATTGCATGACGTTTGCATAAGAAAAAATATTATTGAAAACTGTAAGGCATCATGCAATCATCAATAAGCTAATTATTAACTGTACACTTAAGATAGGTGGACATATACTCTAAAATTTAAAAACTAGTTCCAAAAAAGTACATAAAAAAATTTAACATGATGAGCTTTTAAATATGGTTTATACTTGCAGTTTTATGTTGTTAAAAAGTGCTTCAAATGTACTGCTGGAAAGTTGTTCTTTATAAATGGTGCTGAGGGTAATGTCAGATTATAAACTGTAAAAACTAGTTATTTTTACGGATTAGAAAGCTAACATTGTGATATTCAAACTTACTTGGATCAGTTTTCAATCCTCACTTAAATTGATACAATATTAACAATCTAAAAAACATCTGTTTTATAACCAACAAAAGTCTATTGAATTCAAGTTGTATATGCTGAGTGATCAAATCTCTGAGTAGGCCTGAATGGTAAGACCTGGGACTGACACAGGTTGGTGTTAATCAATGTACTGTGCCATCCAGCGGAAGCCTTCTCCATAACCTTGTCTTTTGAGCACACTGCACATGAAGACTTCTAGGGGGCGGGCATTCAGTTCTTTCAGAGAGACATTACCCTAGAAGAGAAGACAGATATTATGTAATGAAGACTTCTTAATGAAATAAAATTTCCACTAAATTGCAGGTTATATATCCTAGAACAAAGGGTGCTGTGATAAAGCCATGGCTGTTTGACATCCTCCCCTAAACACACAGGACGCCTCCTTCTATCAGTCTACCTAGGAGAGGATGACTATTCAGTGGGAAAGAGGTGAGCTTGTGAGGCACACAAGAATAAAAATAATCTGACTTAGAAAAAAATTCAAGTTACTCAAACTGGCTTCACTGATATTAGAGACAAACATTTTCTGAGTAGGATTCTGATCAAACCAGGAATTTCCAAAAACAGTGGAGCTGACTGTTAATAAAAAGAAGACACACAGTTGTTCTCAATCTTGATGAACATTAAAATCACATGGGAGATTTTAAAAATTATCAATGCCCAGGCCCTGATTGCTGGGGTGGAGACTGGGCACCAGGATGAGGTTCTGCTCCATGGTTTTATGCTAGCATTGAGTGTTGATGCGGGGAGGGAAGGTAACTCTCAAAAGAGCACAAATGGCCATAGACCTGTTTTCGTTATATTGATTTCCTATTCCTGATAGCAAACTGAACCTTCACCCATGTGGGTGCAAAGGAAAGAGATGATGAGGGGCTTGTGGTCAGTCAACACTTCAACGAGGGAAGGAAGGTCCATGCTAAACATGTCTAAGGATAACTATGACAGTAACAAACGCATTAGAAGTGTATATCTTATTTGGTCACACCAATAATCTTTCAAATGGTTGTTAATGTTACTATCCAAACTTTAAGGGTGAGTACAAGAATCGATAACAGCTGTTAAGTTCTCTATAACAACTTGCCATGTGAAATTCTTTTTATTGAGTTTATATTCACATAACATTAACCATTTTAGAGTAAACAGTTCAATGTGTAGTACATTCACTATGTTGTGTAACCGACATCTCTCTAGTTCCAAATATTTTCATCACCTCAAAAGGAAGCCCATTAAGCAGTTACTCCCTGTATGGTTTGAAAGGATTATGTGCCCTAGAAAAGCCATGCTTTAATCCGGATCCATCTTGTGGAGGCAGCAGTTTCTTTTAATCCCTATCCAGTACTGTGGTTTGGGAGCTTGATTAGATTATCTCCATGGAGATATGGCTCGCCCAATTGTGGGTATTAATCTGTGATTAGAGGGAGATGTGACCCCACCCATTCCAGATGGGGCTTGATTAGTTTACTGGAATCCTTTAAAAGGGGAAACATTTTAGAGAAAGTCATGAGAACCACAGAGCCCATGCAGCCAGAGACCTTTGGAGATGAAGAAGGAATATGCCCCCAGGGGGGCTTCATGAAACAAGAAGCCTGAAGAGAAAGCTAACAGAAGTCACTATGTTTGCCATATGCCTTTCCAGTTGAGAGAGAAACCCTGAACTTCATCTTTCTTGAATGAAGGTAACCTCTTATTGGTACCTTAATTTGGACATTATTATAGACTTGCTTTAATTGGGTATTTTCACAGCCTTAGAACTGTAAACTTGCAACTTAATAAATGCCTCCTTTTAAAACAATTGTTTCTGGTATATTGCATTTTGCCAGCTAGCAAACTAGAACACTCCCCATTTCTCCATGTTCCAGCCCTTGGCAACCACCAATCTGCTTTCTGTCTCCATGGGTTTGTCTATACCGGATATTTTATAAAAATGGAATCATGAAACACGTGAGTCTTTGTGTCTGGCTTCTTTCACTTAGCATAGCGTTTTCACGGTTCATCCTGTCATATTGTTTGATTTTTTAAATAAAATTGAATCTGTTTTTCAAAAGAAAGAAAGAGAGAGAGAAAGAAAAGATACTGGAAATAGTCCAAAGACAACCTTGTCTAACACAAGAGTCTTCTTTGATATGCTGTAATATTTCTCTACCCTGAAAGAATAAATATAAACCACAGAAATTTTGTTGGTAAACTCTCAAATTCTTCAATTGTTTATCTGGGATTTTTCAACACTAAGAATTAACAGGGAAACTCTTGAATAAATTCTAGTAAAAATGAACTAAAAAATAATGTATCTTAATGCTTATTACAAAATATATGTTCAAAAAACTCTAAAACACTCCTATGCTCAAGTTCTTGTCCTGTGTATCTCTAATGAAGCCCATGGCTTAAACACAGTAGTGGTTTCTTAGACACTCAACTATATTATTTGGTAGCTATTTCTGAAAATTTGTGAAAAATAAAACTTTGAACGTTTTAATTTAATTTCCCAAAAACAACAGTCTTGGACAAAACTAGACCTTGACACTTTTATCACTAAGGATAGGTTTCATCCAGTGGTAGAAAGTAAAGAAATGAGGATATTAAAAAAAAAAAAAAAAAAAAAACCAATGGTATAAATGGCAGTGTTTTTTAAGGAAAAATAATAATAACGAGCTTCTGTAGTTAACAATAGTAATCTAAGAAAATATCTGTACCATAGAATGAAAAGTTCCCACTTAACCAAAGAAATTTTCACCTTTCCTGTTGTCTGACCATATAAGCCAAACATCTCTCGTAACCTCTCTTCACCAATGGCTTCAGGTCTGTCGATCTTATTCCCAAGAATCAGGATAGGTACATTAGCAATGGTTTCATCTGTCATTAATGACTGAAATATAGAAAACAAGAAGTTGTTATGAAACCATCTAAAGGGCTTATTGGACAGGACACCAAAAAAATCCAGGATTCGTTCTCTATCTTATAATGTCAGCTCTGCCAACTTTCTGTGACAAAATTTTCCCACATTTTAAAGTGAGCTCAATGAAACCATAAGCTCAATTTTGTCTTTCTAAGGCTCCTTCTATAAAGGCTCACTCTGCTCATGCTCTAAATTAATGAAGTACTGTGGCTTGAGACAACAACACCTTGAAGGTGAGCAGATCAGGCTTAATTTCTGGTTCTGTGGCTTCTGAGTTGAATGACCTTGGGCAAGTTAGCCTCACTAAATCTCAGAGAATTGTGAATAGTAGTATCTACTTAATAGAGTTGATCTGAAGATCAAATGAGGTAATATGCACAGCACCTGACACAAAGTAGGAACTCAGGATTTCCTTAACCCTATTCCATGACCACAGAACTTTCCTCGTCTTTTCCACATGAACAAATATTTGTTTGCCTACTCTGGGTAGGAACATGGCCAGGTCAACCATCAGTCAAATCATGGACATACATCCTCTGTGGCCCCAACTTTGGTGCTGGCCTTGCCTGCTGCTCCTGAGGCCCTTCAGTAAGCATCTGACCTGGGAGAGGGGAGGGGAAGTAGCTATACATGCCCCTTCTCCCTCCTGGGAGTGGTGACAAAGATGGCATGTATAACCATTTCAGGTTCTGGCTAACTCCTGAAGAAAGTGGCATTCTAAGATGACCAGGAATTCAAGACCAAGCCACACCTGGAATACAGATTACAGACTACAAGGGCATAATTTAAACAGGATGAGTTTTTCAAGTCTTCAAGAAGTCTGTATTAGTACTTCCTCAACAGCTACAATTATTCCAAGTTACTCCCTCTGCATTCTGAGTAATCACTACTTAAAGCAATTACTGAGTTTACCAAGCTGCTAGGTATTATATTAGAAACTGCAGAAAAAGTTGCACGCCGATATCTCTATCTCCAAGTTATTTACTTAGGCTTATCAGAGTTATTTAACTGTGGTTAATATAGTTATTATACATTATATAATATATATATTTATTATATATTATATATACACTATATAATAAACTGTATGTTCAGTTTTAGTTATTTAACTTACATCAAGTTCTTCTTTTGATTCTAATAGTCTTTCATGGTCTGCACAATCCACCAGAAATACAATGCCATTGATAGCAGGAAGGTAGTTTTTCCACACTCTTCGAGCTAACAAAAACAATGAGGAGTCAGATTTTATTTGCTGGTCAAACCTAGCAGATGGTTTGATGGAAGAGTCCAATGACTCCAATGAGATTTCAACTGTAGTTACTCTTAGCTGCTGCTACTTTACTATATACTTATACTTTTATCTGATGGTGCCAGAATCTTTTCTAAAGACCAAGGAAGAAATTCCAGGCCTTCCCTGACTGTGGACAAGTTCAAATACTTTATTATTATTATTATTTATTTTTATATATTTGCTAATATATAAAAAATATATATATATATTTTATTTTTTATAATATTTGCTAGTAATGTTTGCTACCACCGGACAATGATGCACATTAAGTTCACTGGAGGATTGCTACTATCCAAATTTAAAATATAAACAGTGAAAAAATGTATTCACACATGGAATATTTATATGTTAAGAATGTTCATGTTTGTATGTTGCTTTGCTTTGATAATACAAAATAGATTTTTTAAAAAATGTATTCACTTTTTGACATTTCTAGTTTACCAGTCTTTGCCAGTAAGGAATCTGGATTCAGTGACGAAGGAAATTAATATCAGGTACAGGCTTGTTAAGTTAAAATAATAAAAGCAAACTGCTTTTCTCATAACAGAAAATAAGTTCAAATGTTAACACTTAACTGAAGTCCACAAAACCATTAGAGTAATTTTTTCCATAATACTTTATTTTTAGAGATGAAACACACACATACACACACAAAACAGTTTCTGGGGCACCCCAGGGGAAAATAACTTTCTTCTCTGACTTCAGTTTTATGACATATCTTAAAAACAATAAAGTCTCAAATTCTTTGTGTTCCAATTTTCTGTAATCAATGCATTCCAGAAATTCAGATATATTCAAATAACTGTGTTTCATATGCAATTGCTTTCAGTAGCTGCAATCATTTACAATTTTTTCAACTATATGTCATGCTAGGTTATTTAGAATGCCCACCAACTCTGCAATATTAATTTGTTATGATTTAATAGGTGGTGGGCACTGCCAAGTATATTGGGAGATACAAAAAAATGAATAGGATTTTATTTCTGCAGGTTTAGCAGAGGAGATAAGACAGTCTTTTCAAAGACCAGATATGTATACAAATATACTATATGCTATGGAAATACAGGCGAGAACACTCCTGCTGGGGGTGGGGTGGGGGGTGGCCGGGGGTGGTGGTGGCGAGGACAGGCAGCAGCACTTACTTTGGGCCTGTAGCGGTTACTCACATGCAAATGGAAATGTCATGAGCAAAAGCACAGAGTGGAAGAATACCAAGAAGGTCTGGTTTAGTTGAAGTAAAGAGAGTGGAAAGGGAAACAGTGGGAAATAAAGACTAGAAAAGTTAACTGGGACCAGATTATGGATATCCTAAAAATGCCCAGTCAATGAGTTTGACCTTTAAATTGTTGAGAATGAGTGAGCCACTGAAGGATTCTTTATGAAGAGTAACAAGTTCAGAACTAAGATAATGACAGTAAGTAAAAGGTAGATTAGAGCAGAGAGTAAGTGGAGACTAAATTTTACTATTTTTACCACCAAAAGCAATTCAGAATTGGGCAGGCCACGGTGTCTCAGCAGGCAGAGTTCTCGCCTGCCATGCTGGAGACCCGAGCTTGATTCCTGGTGCCTGCTCTCGTAAAAAAAAAAAAAATGCAATTCAGAATTAAATAAATTGACCAGAAAATCAACCTTTGCTTTTAAAGCATTTATCCAGGGGATAATTATTCCTAAATTTTAAACCTACTCTAGCTTTGTTTGAATAGAATGAAACACCATGTGCTGAAACATAATGGCTACATTTTTTTTTAACTTTTTTTATTAATTAAAAAAATTAACAAAAAAACATTAAGATATCATTCCATTCTACATATACAATCAGTAATTCTTAATATTATCACATAGTTGCATATTCATCATTTCTTAGAACAATGGCTACATTTTTATTAAATAAAATAAAACAATATGACTATAAGAGTAACAGAATCTTACCTTGAACATGTCCACCCAGATCAAAAGTTGTAAAGGTCATGCCAGCAATAGTCAATTCTTCTGAAGCTAAATAACAATACAAAATGTTTTTATAACATGAAAATCAGAAATCCATTCATAGCATGTATCACTGCTTAGTATTTGATTGACTTTAATTGCAAATAAGGTCAAATCAAACATTTAGGAACACTAATAAGAGATACTTTGTTGTAATTAGATATACCCTAATTCATACTGACAATATAACACAAGCAATGGTAATATTCAATTCTCATATTCACTACCCGCCACATACTCAACATTTATTTCTCCTTCTCTATACCGCCTGTTAAATATGCTAATCTTTTCAGACAATTCTTGCTTGAATTCAAATGACTATTCCAATCTAACACTTTTTCATCTAATTCATCTTAAATGATACAAAAGAAATAATAATTTCTCTCATGGGCCCCAAATTTCACAGGTGACATTCTTCAATGACAAATACAATTACAATAAAAATTTTGGCCATTATTTTTTCAAATACTTTTTCTAATCCTCCCACCCCACCCCCACTTCTCCTTCTGGAACTCCAATTACAGGCTTACTAGACTGCTTGATTTTGTCCCTCAAAATCAAAAACCGAGGCTCTGTTTTTTCCTAGTCATTTTTCTCTCTGTATTTCATTTTATATAGTTTATACTACCACAACTTTGGTTCAAAGGTCTTTCCTTCTGCAGTACTTGTACTATCTGATTTGCTGTTAATTCCATCAGATAAAATACTCATTTCATATATTATATTTTTCATCTTTAGAAGTTCCATTTGGTTCTTTTTTGTCTCCCTTTTATCTCATTATGTACATGCTTTCCTGTAAATTCTTGAGTGTATTTATAACAGCTGTTTTAATGTCCTTAGCTGCTAATTCCATCATATTTGTCAATTCTGAGTTTGTTTCTACTGACTGATTTCTCTCCTGGTTATGGGTCACCTTTTCCTGCTTCTCTGCATGTCTAGTAATTTTTGATAAGATGCTGGATTTTTGATTGTTTGCTTTAAAAGAAGGCTGAACTTTGTTCTGCCAAGCAGTTAAGTTTCTTACAGAAGAGTTTTAAAATTTTGCTAGGGCAGATCTATAGTAGCTTTTATTCTGGGGCTAGATTAGTCAGTCCTATTACTAAGGTATGATCCTCTGGGGTCTCTTCTAAACGCCTTGTGCATTCAGCCAGGTTTCCCCATTCTGGCTGGTTGGAACAGGAACAATTTCCAGCTCCATGTGAGTTCTGAGAATTATTCAGCTTACACCTCCCCTCTAATTGTTCTTTTCCCTGAATTTTTTTATTTGACTGGCCTTGTGGAGTTTTACCCCACACATATACAGATTAGAATTCAGATGTGCAAATTTCCAGAGTTCTTTCTTTGTAGAGCTTCCTCCTCTCTAGTATTCTGTCCAGCAAATACTAGACACCTTGGCTTCCTCAAATTCTGGTCTATCTCCTCAACTCAGCAAGACTATAAGGCTATTATTTGGGTTTTCTCTCCCTGAACCTTTGCAAAAAGCTGGAATAAAAGTGGGTTTCTTCATCTTCTCTCAGAAATAACACTCCTCTACTAGCTATTGCCCAATGTCTGCAAACAGTTATATATTTTTGTCTAGCTTTCCAGTGAGGGGGGGTGGGGGTGGGATAATTCCAATCCCTATTACTCTCTCCTAACCAGAAGCAGAAATCCCCCACAATTAACAGTGAAAGATTCAGTATAACTGTCGAAAGATTCAGTGTAACTGTTAACTGCTCAGTTTACTTGATTTGAATCCAGAGTACTGTATATCTTCTTAGTAAATTCTGACTATATCTGGGTATCTGAGTAGGGGGTATACTGGAGTTCTCTATACTGGTTTCATATTATTTTTGCAACTGCCCAGTAAATTTGAAATTATTTCAAAATAAAATGTTGAAAAAATTCTGTACACAGATTGCTAGCTAAATGAATAATTAATATAATCTGTGTTCAAAGTCACTGTTCATAAGAAAAAACTAATACTTGGATGTGGTTAGCAAACTACTCTATGATTACACACCCCCAATACAGTTCCAAACATTAACATCCTAAAAAGTTCCCTTTTCCCTCTTTTCTTTCTGGGTAATTCCAGAACTAACCACTGATCTGAATTCTATGATCATAGGTTGGTTGTTGTTTTTTTGCCAAAACTTTAATGCATTGCAAAAGGATACACTCGAAGGAAGATGAGTACAGGCATTCTCCAAAGAAGTCCATAGGCTAATTTTACCTATTCCAGAATTTCATATAAATGGCATCATACACAATATATAATTTTTTTGTGATCACCTTCTTCTATGTACTATATTATGGTTGAATATTTCAGTAGTTTGTTACTCTTTCTTACTAAGTAGAATTCCCATTGTTTATACATTCTCTTTTTGGTGGAGCTATTTCCAGTTGTTGGCTATTACCAGTAAGCTGGTATAAACACTCCTGTACAAGGCTTTTGGTGATGGTATGTTTTTATTTCTCCTGGAGAAACACCTTGATTAGTATTGCTAGATCATAGGGTAGATGTATGTTACTTTTTTAACATGTGCTTTTATTGAAATTGAAAATATAAGTTTAAATAAACATGAGCTGTAGGATAGCATCTGTTTTGTGCCAGTGTATACCCCCAGTGCGTAGAGCAATGTCTGACAAAAAATAGGTGCTCAATAAATATTTGTCGAATAAATGAAGAGGAGCAACGTCAAAAAATAAAAAAAAAAAGACTTACACCTACTATAAGACCACACTGTAGTCTCTTCCAATTCTGCTGTTTTGCAGATAATTTTATATACTCAATTTCATCACGATCATTTTTTCTTTAATAGTTTTGTTCTTGTATCAGAATCTTATTTGCCAAGTCCCACTCTCTTCTCCTAATACAAAAAAACATTCATCAATTTTAGGAAATATTCCTTTTTCAACCTCACTAACACTTTTACTGATAAAATGATATCTATTTTCAAAAATATAGAAAGGCCATAGCCCAAAAATCCTTATAGAGTGGGAGAAGGATCAAAGGAGAAGGAGGAGTTATAGCAGAGAAGACAGGATTTAACAAATGAGTATGACTGCTAAATCACTATACTGATATTTCTTTTGACCTCCAGTGTTTTAGAGCAGCTAGAAGGAAAAACCTCAAACTATGGAATAGTAATCCATATCAAACTATGAAATCTGTTCTGTAGCTGCTTGTTGGAGTGTACTTTGAAAATTATTGATTTTCTTTTTTTTGTATATATATGTTATTATTCAAATAAAAAAAAGATACCTATTTTGTTTATTTTGTTTTGTCCTGTTCTCCTTTGCTCTTTGAACATTTACTGAACTAAATAAATAACTACAGCATCATCTAGGTTTTGGATGAGTTCTCAATTTTATACTCATTATCTGAGGCCACACTCATTATTTCTCAGGTAACCTGTAGATTAACTTGTCTTTAAATTCTTTGTCCACTTGAGTTAAATCTTTTCACCAGTAATAGAATGGTCACAGGTATTTATAAGTTAGCTTCTATTTTTAATAATGTCATTTTAACAATAACTTTCACTTTCGCAAGCAGTACCCACTATATAATCTTGTACATAGGATGGTATGCATTAAGTGACTTAGAAAATTATTAGTCATGCCTTTCAGATGGTCTTTCTAAAAGAAAGCACAGTAAACTATTTTTTAAATTGTTTTAAAACTTTCTACAAGAGTACCAATAAATGTTCTATTTGGGGGAATAATTTTATGATCTTTATATTAGATATTGATGAGATTGTTAGGACTGGAAAAAGATTAAGTGGTTACTAACCTGTTGAGAGTTACCAACAAAGTATAAGACTATATTACATATATATAATCTGTACACTGAGTTAAAGATTAAAATAATACTTATTTGAAAGAAATTCAGGTTATATAAACAAGGTAATGGTGACTATAGCCTCTTAGCAATATCTGGTTGGAAAGACCTCAATTACGCTACAATCTTGAGAAAATAACTCTTCAATTCTCTCAGCTGGAGAAGGAAGTACTAACTGATAAAAAGGTATGAGTATTATTTCAAGATCTAAATATAATCTCTGGGAGTCAGGTCATCCATTATTTAATATACTATTTTAAGAACATCAACTCATGTGATCAAAATTTACCAGCACACACATAAACAAAGACTTTTAGTCAGAACCTATGAAGCAGTATGCAAAGGTACTACTTTGGTTGGGGAAATATACATACTGGGATGTAACGTTGGGACATGTTGTCCAAGTCTGTCATCTTTTAGCATGTGTAGGAGGGTTGTTTTTCCCGCATTATCCAATCCAAGAAATACCAATTTACCAGTTTTCTTATACAATCCTGTAGAATAAGAGCTATGATTGGTCAAAGTGGTATCTGACATAGATTATACAAATAAAATGACTTTAAATAAAGGTACAAATAATATTTAGTTTAGTAAATTAGATACTTTTCATAATTACTTTAGGTTTTCGATAGAGAAATATCTAATAATCTCTGGGACTTCCGAGATTTTTTTTGTCCAGAACAAATTTATATTCCTAAACCAGTTTTCTGCTTTAAAAGAGCCATTTTAAATCTATTCACAATTTAGGACTTCAAATAATTATAAAACAAAATTTTTCCCCAGTCAACAGAATGTGTTTGTTTTCTAAATATATCTCCAATGCCAAAATGCCAATTACTTTGATAATGTAGGGGTCAATATCTATGTCCTCTATTAGAGAAACATGAATAAAGAACTTGATTCTCTATTAGAGAAACATGAATAAAGTACTTGAAGCTAGACTGAAGGAAAAATTATAGAATTATCAATGATGATATATCATTTTTTTACAATAAAAAATAGGCTAAGAAATCTAAAAAACAACAACCCTAGGGGTAAGATTTTTTCAGGCCAAATTTTAAGTAGTTCATTGTCAAATTCCCCTAAGAATAAGGTTAAACTATACATCACAGGACTGCATAAAACTAAGCAGCAGTAACAACAACAAAAAAAGCAGATAATTAATTTTATCTGCTTAGACAGACAGATTGAGATACATATGGATAGACGGATGGATGGATGGATGGATGGATGATAGACAGGAAAAAAGGCAGTACTGACCAATTTATAATAAACCAGCATTTGACTGCTAAATAGGATAGCAAACTTTATTTTTTATGTCTACCCCCCATGGAATTACCTGAGGATTGAGAACTTGTCTTGACTTATTTGATATTGTATCTACAGCTCCAAGAACAGTGCCAGATTTAGTCAGTAAATGAACTCTCTAAGACACTAAGCAACTCTAATTTCGAGTCATTTATTTTCTAACCACACATAAGTTCACCCCAAAATAACAACTAGTTCTTTATCTACATTTAAGTTTAAGAAGTAAATTCTTTGACGTTCTAATCTTTTGATCACCTACTGATTCTGATTGTAGGGGGAAGACTGTCTTCTGTTTACTTAGGTTGGGATACTAAATTTATCCTTTAATTATGAATCCTGACAAATTTAACAATAATTCTATTTCTTAAAAATGTTTTCATACACTCTCCTTAGTGAATACATCAATCTTACTATTCTAACTTTTAAATAGTAAAAATGCATTGGACAAGATCCCACAGGGAACACCTAGAACATTTCAACTTTTAATCTTTACAGACTGTGGGTTGGACTAAATTCTTACTTTGTAGAAGACACTGCTAAGCACCCACAAACATTATTTCAGTTTAATCCTCAAAATAACTTGAAGGAGGCATTGTTACTCTCCTTTTTACAGAGGGGAAAACTGAGGCTCACAGTTGACATGCTCGAGTGCTGAAGTCAAATCTGAGAATTGAATCTATATCTGATTCTAAAGCTCTGGCTCATCTCTTTCTTTACACTGCCTCCTAATGTACCCCCTGTTAATGTTGTGGTTCCTCATTGTAATGTGATCTATTTTGTCTTTTTCAACAAAAATCAGCATAGATTTTTCTATTAACTGAGCTACAGATCCCAGCCTACTACAACCCAAAATTCCAGTTTAATAAAGTTTTAAATCCCCATTACTGAACCAATGATTGAACCAATTACTGCAAATAATATGGGACAAAATATTTCAGTATGACAAAAAGATGTAAGAATCCTCTTGGAGGTGGCATAGAGAAATCTGACATTTGATCTGTAGTAGAGAGACAGCATAAAATGCTGTGAGGAATTTTATATTAAAAAAAGTTTTTTAAAAATTTGCCATTATTAAGGTTCAACTAAGAAATAAAAATACAGTGACAAAATTTAATCTTACACTTTTATCCCTTAATACGGAGTAAACAAAGTTTACTTTTCCAAACAAAATTAATTTCCTTGGTTTAAGATTATGTTTGTGGAGGAGGAAATATTTATACAGGCGATACAATTCCGTAAGCACTGCTGTAGCCAATGCAGAACTATGCTGACTACCAAAACGCTCCTCTTTATGCCAGTCACAAGATAACAACGACATGGAGACTAATCTTAGGGAAAAACTTGATAATGAGGAGACCAAAGATATTTTCAAATATTCTTTAATTATTGCAATTATAAAGTCAAGTATATTCCAATATAAAATTTAATCAAAACTATGTTTCACTGAAAAATGTGGCAAGTCAAGGGTGTCAATATAAAATGAGAAGCTAAGGGAAAAAAAACCCATGAGAGAGGAAAGTCACAAATCAGGATTTGTGGATACACAAGCCTTATTTATGGTGTAAAAGGCAATTATAAAAATAAAATAACAATAGATTCCTTTGAGGATTACATGAGATAGAGTATGTAAAGCACTAAAGGAAAATGACTAACACGGTAACTATTCCCAACGACAATCTTAAGAGGTAGGAATTATTATTGCCCATTTTATAGTTATGAAAACTAAGGTTAAGGTAGAAAAAGTAATTTGCCCAATGTTAATTTATATGCAATGAGTAATGGGACATAGGTCTGTATGATTTCAAGTCTCATGTCCTTCTTTACTATTTTTCCTTTTTTATTATGGTTAAATGTACATGACATAAAACTTACCATTTTGACCATTTTTTAAGGGTATATTCAATGGCATTAAGTACATTCACAAATGCTGGTAACCATCACCACTATTTATTTCCAAACTTTTACGTCAGCCCCCAAAAAACCATATTCTTAACTTCTGAGTTGTATATGAAGAGACTCTACACAAATAAAGACTATTATATAAATAGGATCAAATGGGATAACTATAAAGTTCAAGAGCCAACGTTACCTAAAAACTGTAGCACACTGCTGAAACCACTGTAAATCCAGTCAAATATGAAGGACATATCCAAATCTTATAGGGTCTAAGAAAAGAAAAGTTTTGCATTTAGTAGTCAACATTAAACACCAACACAATAACAGCAATAAATACCAACTCTTTAAGTAAAATTATCCTATAAGAACCTTACTAGAAAGAGTTAAACCCTCTTATCCAGGTTGATCTAACCTGCCTGTCCTGATGCATAAAAAACAAAATGCCAACACTTCATACCACAGGTTGGTACCTTTAAAAATTGAAAAATACAAATGTTACTGCGGATGTGGAGAAATTGGAACTCTCCGACACAGCTATTGAGAAATGTAAAATGCTGCAGCCACTGTGAAAAAGTTTGTTTCCTCAAAATGTTAAACATAGAATTACCATTTGACCCAGCATTTCCACTTTTGGATATATAAGCCAAAGAACTGAAAGCAGGGACTCAAAGAGATACCTGCATACTAGAGCTCATGGCAGAATTATTCACAACAGCCAAAAGGTGGAAACGACCAAGAGGCTGTGGCAAGGGGAAATAGGAAGTTACTGCTTTCAGGATAAAGAGTTTTGTTTTAAGTTCCACATTTAGTGATGAAAGGGTAAAAAATGGAAGTGGTAGCACAACATTATAAATGTAATTAATGGTACTGAACTGTACCTGTAAAAATGGTGAAAATGGTAAATTTCATGTTATTTATATAAACATATATGATACCACCATAAAACAAGTAAAATAAAATATCAATTAGAGAACATTCTTTGTCCATCAAAGTGGCAAAGTAGAAAAAGAATTATAAGAGCTAGGGCTGCTGCTTCCCGCTAACCATCCTATGTAAGCTGTACCCCTTCCCCTGCTTGGTGCTGTCACCATCTTAGGCTTTAGCTTGCTTGTGCATAGCCTCCCAGTAAAGATCCTTTGATCAAAAAAAAAAAAAAAAAAAAAAAAGAGCAAGGGATAGAAAGGATGTGGAAAAAGAGGTACTTGGTATAAATTGTATACAATTTGTATAAATTGCTATAAATCTTTTTCAGAAACAGTTCGGCAGCAATGTATTTGTTGATACCATCTGACCCAAGAATTCTACTTCTAGAAATCATCCTGAATATGTAAAAGTTTTAACATGCAAAGTTGTATAACACAAGTATTACTTAAGAAAAATTTTGGAAACAATCTAGGTTCAATAATAAGTGAAATTATAGTATATATGGTTTGTGAATTATTACACTGACTTTATAAATATTTACCAAAACCTTGTTGTTGGAGGATGGGGAGGAGGTAGAGAGAATATGAGCAAAAGAAGAGAAAGAGAAAGGAATGTTATAATAACAAGAGTTTCCAAGACTAATTATACCTGTGTGGAATAAAAACTTTTTTTCTAGTTCTTTTAGTCTTTTATGCTGGCTAGTGCAGGTGGTAAGTTTCTGTAAAGTAAGAAATCTGGCATCCAAAAAGAATCTGGCCTTTTTCCTGGCTCCTGGGGGACAATTTCTACATCCTTAGAATTTCCAGAGTAACACGGTAGGCCCCAGGACCACACCTGTTAGATTATATTAATGAGATGACTCAGACCTGGGTCAGTCTTAGGGAGGGGGCTGGCCATGCCAAAAAGATCAACCATGTGATTAGAGAGTTGGGGTTTGGAGACCCAGTTAGAAGCTCCCCCTGGGGAGTGGATGGTGCTGGAGATTAATGTCTGGGCACTGATTTGATCAATAGTTACCAGGTATTAAAATCCCAATAAAAACCTTGGACAGCAAAACTCAGGTAAGCTTCCCTAATTGGTAGTTCACATCAATGTGTCAGGAGGATGACACATCCTGACTCCATGAGGAGTCATGAAGATTCTCCAGGACCTTATCCTATGACCTCTTCTTTTGTCTGGTTCTGATCTGTATCCTTTTGCTATAATAAAACTATAATTGGAAGGGTAGCACTTTCTTGAGTTCTTTGAGTTATTTTAGTAAATTATGGAACCTGAGGGGTGGTAGGAATCCCTAAATTTGTAGTCAATTGGTCAGAAGTTAGGGTGGCCCTGAGAACCCCCAAACTTGCTACTAGTATCTGAAGAAAAGACAGTTTGTGGAAAACTGTGTCCTTAATCTGATCTAGTCAGAGCTGCATTTTTCAAATTTTAATATTATGAACTGTTAAAAAATCTTTTATCTCATTGAAAAAATGAAGAGTATAGTAAAATTCAGCATTTACTTGACATGTGCCTTCATAAACTAATTAGAGTAAAACGGAAAAGAGGGAAAAAAAGCCTCTTAGATAAAGATCACATATAAAAATATACTTTCAGCAATAGAATCCAAGCCTCAAACTTTGACTGAGTCAAAAGAGTGTGAAGGGCTCTACTATCTTTCACACTCTTTAGACAAAATATGACACACAGTACTGCTTTCATCAATGACCTCTCACACAAGTTTGACAAGCCACATTCAGAATTCCTAGAAGATGAGGTATCAAGAGACCACAGCATCTTGAGGAGAGACAAAGAAAAGAGACAGTGAGCCTACTTGATCACTTTCCAGTTTGTATGAGGCCCAGCAGTCTTCCTGTGAGATTCCTTGGATTGTGAAATAGTCTCTCCCTACCACTCCCCCCTTACTTAAATTAGCATAAGCAGATTTTTGTTACTGGACCCAGCAGATTCCTAAGACAGGTAATTAATGAAATTATGAAAAGTTTCATTTGTCAGTATCATAAGAATGAGAACCAAGATAGAAACATAAATCTAACACTTTGGAAGTTCCTGTTTTCTTAAGTTGAAAACTGGATCGCTTACTACAATTACAGGCCATGCAAAAATTGAACCTTGAAGTCAGAGAGAATATATACAAGTAGCTTATCTTTCCCAGAAATTTCTAGGTGAAACATGTTGTTCAAAGTGAATCATATTAACATTTGCTGTATAGAATCAAATGAAGTGGAGTGTGTTGAGATATTTTTATTGAGATCATATTACGCCCAATGGCCTGAGCTAGACACCATGAGAATATAAAGATTGATGATAAACATGACTCTCTTCCTCAAAAACATTATAATCTAGAGTGATAAATTAGATATGACTGAAAAATATTAAAACTGAACAGGAAATTATCATATTATTTGGGGTAGTTGTTACTACCCTATAGGGTTTTAAGACTTCTATAAACACAAATAAAAAAAAAAGTCCATACTAAAAAAAAAAAGCCCATATTGTAAATGATTAGTTCCTGGCGCTAATTATTATAAATGAATATAAGAATAAAATAAAAATAAACAAAGCAACAGGAAAAGGTATGGTATGCTCACTAATGCATTTAATATTATGTATGGAAGTGAGAAAACAAAACAAAACAACTCTTCTCTCTATCCAAAGTCCTATTTCTATAGCTCTCTATGAAGGCAACAAGGTATAGCTAAGGAAAGACTCTGCAGATCATGTTTAAGCTGAACCTTGAAGATTAAGGAGGACTTTGCTAGAAGGCTGTGAAGGGCACTGTCCTGGTTTGAAATGATGTAAGTACCCTTGAAAAGCCATGTTTTAATCAAAATCCCATCTCATAAAGGCAGAATAATCCCTATTCAATACTGCATGTAATTAGATGATCTCCCTGGAGATGTAACCAAATCAAGAGTGGTTGTTAAACTAGATTAGGGGAGATGTGTCTCCACCCATTTGAGTGGGTCTTGACTGGTTTACTGGAGTCCTATAAAACAGGAAACATTTTGGAGAATGAAGGAGATTCAGAGAGAGAGCAGAGCAGAACAGAACAACATAGCCACAAGAAGCAGAGTCTACCAGCCAGCGATCTTTGAAGATGAAGAAGAAAAACACCTCCTGGGGAGCTTCATGAAACAGGAAGCCAGGAGAAGAAGCTAGCAGATGACGCTGTGTTCGCCATGTGCCCTTCCAGATGAGAGGAACCCTGACCGTGTTTGCCATGTGCCTTTCCAGATGAGAGAGAAACTCTGTGTTTGCCATGTGCCCTTCCACTTGAGAGAGAAACCGTGAACTTCACTGGTCTTCTTGAACCAAGTTATCTTTCCCTGGATGCCTTAGATTAGACATTTCTATAGATTTGTTTTAATTGGGACATTTTCTCAGCCTTAGAACTGTAAAGTAGCAACTTATTAAATTCTCCTTTTTAACAAGTCATTCCATTTCTGGTATATTGCATTCTGGCAGCCAGCAAACTAGAACAGGCACACCATTTACCGAGGCGTGAAACTGAATGTGTACAGCAATGTCAGCCATTCCTGGAGGATATCATTGGGGTGAAGAGGAAGCAAACCCAGAGGAAAAGTCAATCAATGAATGCTGATTATTGATGCAGGAACCAGATTTAAGAAATAAATCAAATCACTAGGCTAAATTTAGTCACTTGGATTTCATGTTTGCTACCTATAGACATGAGAAACAATAGTGAACCAGTGCAGTTTAATAAAAGAAAGCAAACAAAAGCAGTAGCTACCATTTACTGAACTCCTATGAGCACTATGGTATAGCAGTTAAAAGCAAGAGCTCCGGAGCCAAGACTCCAGGCTTTATCACATACTGTCTATCTCAGGTTTTTACTTAACTTCATTTTCCTCATTTGTATTATGGGAATAACAGTAGCTACCTGAGGTGATGGCTGTGAAGATTAAAGGAATTCGCATGTGCAAAGCACTTAGTGTCTGGCATGGAGAAAGCACTCAATAATGCTCGCTGCTTTATTATTTCTTCTATATGACCCACACAGTTTTTAGGCACTTTACAGATCTATATCATCACTAAACGACCCAACAACCTTTCAAAGTAATTGTTGTTTTCATTTTACAGAACAGAACTGACATTACAATGCCTAAACCTCAACTACTAATGATGGATGCATGGAAGTTTCAAGGCTGGGTCTTTTGAGTTCAATGTCCAAGCCATTTCCCTTATATTACAGTGGCTCTCTAAAACTTAGTAACAACTTAAAATGCATAAAGTTGAAATGATCACCATTTTCCAATTATTTTAGCTCAAGACCCTAATACGCAAATCCTTCCTTTCCCTCAAATCTCATATCCAATCATTTCCTAAACTATCAATTTCTAACTGTGAAGTCTCATGTTTTCTCTGATTCTCATAAGAACAATCTAGTCAAGATCCTTACTGTCAAGGGGTGCATGGGTAGTTGAGTGGTAGAATTCTCGCCTGCCATGCAGGAATAGATTTCTGACCCATGCACTCAAAAAAAAAAATTCAACAAATGGTGCTGCAATAACAGGATATTCACATGGAAAAGAATGAAATGTGACCCCCACCACACAGCATACAAAAAAAAAGACACATTCCTAAACTACCTAAACTAACCTCAAAATTTGTTTCTACCTACCTTCATGCAGAGTAGTCTCACCAAAATGTCATCCTGGACTTGACATGTTGCCAGTCAGTTAGGGTAATCATATCACACAATTTCAAAGAACAGTCTCAGTTTACCTAGTTTCCCAGTGAAATTATTAATATTGCTTCTTTTCACTCTCAGAAGGGTCCTGATTTAGGTGATAAATTATATGGCTACCCTATACACTGTGGATGGATAGAGAGACACCAGAGGAAGTATTCCAGACCTTCCACTCTCAACCTCTTAGCTACCTTTCTAAGCTTAACACATATTATTTCCCTACTTATCGACATACTAGGACAAAGCAAACTGAATGCTATTCACTAAGGGTAACCTATACTTTATTACCTTAAAACTTATGCCCAGGCGGGCCAGAGTTCTCGCCTGCCATGCCGGAGACCTGAGTTCAATTCCCGGTGCCTGCCCATGCAAAAAATAAAAACACCTATGTCCATTCCCCTTCCTAATACGAGAATGTTCCCCCACCATTTCTGCCTGAAATCCTCCTGTGTCTGGCACCAGCCAAAATGTGATAGAAGAAATGAGTTTGCACTTGAGATGGTATTTAAGAAACAGATGAAGAGGAAGAGCCAATGGAACTCTGGAACAACAAAAGGAAAACTAGAAGAGACAGTGGCATAAGTGGGAAGGAAAGAAGTTAGCCATATTAAAAACAATTGTGGGGCGGGCCACGGTGGCTCAATGTCAGAGTTCTCACTGCCATCCCAGAGACCTGGATTCATTTCCCAGTGCCTGCCCATGTTAAAAACACAAAAAAACAATTGCAGAGAGGTCACAGCTGGTTTTGGTGACAAGACAACTGAGCAGCCTGTACCGGAGCAGTGGTATAGGAGAGCCAGGGGCCAGTGCTTAAGAGTAGAGTAGAGCCCATCTCCACAATTAATTAACTCTGTGACCTTGAACAACTTCCAAGTTTCTTCTGCAAAATTTCTCTGGGTGTTGTGAAGATTAAATGAGAAAATGAGAAAAAAATGCAGAGTTAGTATTTAATACCTGGTTGCTGTTATTATTGAGACCTGAATGAGATTGGGAGGTTAACAAGTAGGGACAGTGAGGAGAGATTCTTCTTTTGAAAAGTTTGAAATTGAATGAAGTGAATGAGATTTTCTTCTTAAGGAAGAGGAGGGTGCTTAAGTATGATGATAAACTGAAGGGAAGGAGCTAGTGGAAAAGGAGAGATTAAAGATAAAGAGAAAAAGATGGAAGGAATTAATCAAAAGGAAGGCGCAAGGTCTCAGGAAGAACCTGAACTAAGAGTACATCTCTCCCTTTAGGATCAGCAGGAAAGAGGGCCAGGAAACATACAATGAAGTGGCAGGACTCTGACTTTAAAAGTGAAGAAGTGGTGTAGAGATATCTTGAGGAGCAGAATGAGGATCAGAATCTCTGTTGGGGGTAATGAATCCAGTTAAAATGTTGCAAAAAAAGAACTAAGGACTCAGTTGGGGTTGAAAAAAATTCACAGTAGTGCCAATCTGCATTGTTTTCTCACCACCACCATCACCACCCCATCACCTCCATACACCCTGAGCACAGCTTTAGAGAACATGAGATGGGAGGATTAGAGACTTCCAGGATAGGGGCTAAAAAAGGACAAGGAGAATAGGCCGTTGAGAGAACTGCTGAGATGGCTAGATCTGATCCAGACGTTCAGGCTAAATGGGTAAAGGCATGAAGGCAGGTAGTGTATGGGGATGGGGTGGCAATCAAAGGCAGCCTTCTCACAGAATACAGCTGGGAGTATAGGGAAAGTATTTAAATGAAAAGCTAATGTAGATATGGTTAAAGGGTAAAAGAGATAGAAGATAGACCAGAAGTGTACCAGCAAAGTGGAGGAGAAAAGGCATTCAAAAATTCAAGAATGGATCAAATCTCAGTGACGGCAAGTACCAAGGTCTGATCCCTGGCAGGATCAGTTGAAGAGAACTAGAGGTGAAATACGTGTGAACTCGGGCTATAGGATACATTGTCCACACTGACAGGCAGAGCAGTCACCTAGAAGAATGAAGAATATTACTATAGAAAGCAAAGCTATAGAAAGCAAGCTTGTAGATGAAGTGGCAAAGTTCTCTCTGAAGTGACAAAGTGACTACTGGTAGGCAACAGCCAAGAGGATTGGTGAAGGTGGAATGGGGTGAGCTTTGAAGAAAAAGGACTTTTGCATCAGGATAATACCAATTTGCTGTTGAAAAATTTGTCCCAAGAGAAATAATCTAGTAACACAACATAGGGAGATTCTGTTTTAGAAGATAACCAACACCAAAACAAGCTATAAGACATTATAAACAGAATTAATTTTTTTTTAAAGTTCAAGTAAAAAATGCCCAACTAAGAATAAAACTGATTTAGCCATAAACAGATACCTGAACCCTGGGAACAGGTTACACAACACCACGAACACACTATTGAGACATGTAAAGAGCAAAGGTTAAGAACGAGGAAACATATACACGTCAGCAGATTTATTTATTGCATGAACACCAAACAGGAAAAGTCCCTACGCAGGTTAGAAAAGTGATCTACTCAAGTAACCTAAAAATCAGTGCAAAGGGTGTAATGGAACAGAACTTCTCAGATTACAAACAACTTCCTAAAGCCTTGTCTCACTAAATTTATATGGATAATTCTATTTACATAAAATGTCCAGAACAGGGAAATCCTTAGAGAAAGTAGATTAGTAGTTGTGAAGGAACTGTGGGGAAGAAAGAATGGGGAAAAACTGCTAATGGCTATGGTGTTTCTTTTTGGGTAATAAAGATGTCTGGAATTGGATAAGTGGTAACGGTTGTACAATATTGTGAATGTATACTTTACAGAGGTAAATTTTATGGTACGTGAATTATATCTCAATAAAACTATTGAAAAAAAAGAGAAAGACAAATTGAAAAATCTTACATGGACTTTTAATATTTACAACTGATGTATATGAGCAATTAAACAAGAACCATTCAGGTCTGAGCTTTTAAAAAATAACATAAGATACAAGCACTCCAAAAAGTAGTGTTTGGGAAAGTTAAAAAAAAATAGTCTAAAGAAGCCAACACTACATCAGATTTTTATTACAGAGTCAGGGCATTAATAACTTTGGGACAGCCACGGTGAAATGGATAGAGTACCCAGCGTAGATTTAACAATATCCAGATTTTTAAATGCCTCTTTGAAATACTATTATTTCATTCTGGGAAAGTCAGTGGCTCTGATTCCCATTTTCTTCTTCTGTACGATGGAAATACCACCTGTCCCATGAGCTGTAAAATGATTAAATATGACAATGTACATGAAAACACCTTGAATTACTATACAAATAGAAGGTGGCTATTAACTCATTCAGATGCAGTTAGTTAGAATTGAAAGCACAGAATTTTAAATGCCAATTTAAATTTTTCAGTCACTAGAAAAGGTACTAGAACAGTTTCTTCTACTGCAGGTAAAGAAACTTCACTGGAAGAGATTAACCTTCATTTTCTCCCCAGTGTGTCAAGCTTACGATTAAAAGGTGTACAAGTTTATAAGATGGGTAGACAAAATAAACACTATCTGTAAGCTAGTTTAGGAATTATGCACTCCCTCCCTTACCAAACTCAAATAGAACTAGGAGAATAAACAAGGTCAAACTGTGGATGGCAGTGTTTTGTAGAATTTCAGCAAGACCCTGTGCATAAATAAGGATGGACAATTACAATGTTTGAAAGTTTCAAGACAATGCTACTTTACAAATATTCTCCCCTAAAATTGTTAGATTTTCTATCTATAGCCTTAAAAAAAATTGAAACAGTGATGCAAATAAAAATTCAAAGGAATATTTTAGGATTGAATGTAAACCAATAATAATAATGAAATTAAATCTTTTTGGGTCAGGTAATCAATAAAAAGTACTTCACACTCAAGTTTCCTTTAGGGAAAAGTGGCACTCAGTTGAAAGAAGGTTAAATCCACGACACATGTAAGTAGCAGAATTTGTGTTAAAGAGTAAGAAAAAGAAAAATATATCAATTAAAAAATTTTGTGAATCTAAATACTCAACTTGTTAATACTGAATTTAAAAAATGAAAATCTACATAGGCAATGACAAATTCAATCCCTAAAATACTTATTTGAAGTTTTTCTAAAAGCTATACACAAGGAAGAGAAACTTTTCAACACTGTAATCTAAAAATTATTTGCTTAATAATGTTTTGCAGAGAAATAATTTAAGTGAGTTTAAGCCAAGTATGTATTTAAAGAAAAGGAAGGGGAAATAATGAATCATTACTGTAGAATTCTGATATGTAAACTTCAAATGATGTGGCAGTGATTTTTATTATAGTCTAATATTTTGAGTAAATTTTTGCTTGAATTTCCAGTACAATGGTTCAAGGCAAATGAAGGTTAAATGTACTTTATTTAAACTACTAACCTTTATAATTACTGACAATGTTTCTCTAATATTTCAAAAGGAAGGCAACACCTGTTCTGCAAACTCGGAAAATACCATTGCGCTATCTTCAAGTTTTTAAAGTTCAAAATATTACTGTGACAAATGCAAATTCACAGCTGTAGATATTGCTTTGCGCTAATCACTAAAAAAACTAAATCTTCCCTTATTGTGTAATACGGAGAGACCACCTTCTTTAGTAGGTTGTTGTAGGCATTGCTAGAACCTCACACATAAGAGTTCCTTTTCTTCTTTCAATTCATTTGCTTCAATGAGACTCCTGACTGATATTTTAACATTACTTAGGATGTTCTTTAGAGTAAGATATTTGACAATCAGAGCTTGATATAAAAGCATGCAAATAAGCAATACTAGGCTTAATTTTTCAAGTTTAAAGGATTTCTTCACCTCTTTTAGCCCAATGTACCAAACATCTTAAACTCCTGACGATTTGGTTTTTCAGCCAACGATGTCAGCTTTAGCAGTTTCAAAACACTTACCTTGCTGGGAGAACTTAGAACACTTAGGAAATCATTACCGTTTCCCCCAATCAGTGTTATCTTTCCCCCAATCAACTGAGCCTTGGGCTAGGGCAAAAAGCTCACCACTACAAGTAAGAAGCCTAGTTTGCCCCCACATCATTGGTAGAGCTGAAAATAACACGCCTCTTGGGCTGTCAGTGATTCTCGCCGCCTTCACCTACCAAGTGAGGAAACTGAGGCCCGGGGTAAGGAAGCGGCTTGACTGCGGGTTAAAGACATCTAGCTTTTTCCAAAGACAACCCAGGTCTGACAACTGCTGTGTTGCCCGGCGGGCCACCGGAGCAGCCCCCACGGAACAGGGCAAGGACCCGTCCGCGTCGCGCCGCCTGATTCCAGGAGGGAAAACAGGCACCCTTACCTCGCAGGGCCACAGGCAGGCGCCCCAGTCCTGCCCAAGGCCCGAAAGTGTGCCTTCCCCGAGACCCACAGTTCTCTCCCATCGGTTCACCAGGGAGGCCCGAACGCCACTAACCTGGGACTGAAGAGAACGTAATTCCTGGCTCGGCCTGGACCCTACACCCTCCGAGCCCGAAAAGCACAGCGCGATGGCTGCCGCAGCCTCGGGTAAGCTCCTTCCGTGCCGGCAGGTGCTCACTCGCGATGTTCCGTGCGGCTGCAGTGCCGCGCGCCCACAGTTCCGCCTCCTCAAGGTCCCCTCGCCAATCCCCGGGCTGAGGCGGCCCATCGGCGGGCTCGGCGGCCCCACGCCCACCCGAAGTGGTTCCTGTGGTCTGTAGGCCTAGAACCCAACCGGGGATACCGGTCCCTCGCTTGGGGAAATTACCCTTAGCACCCGTTTTGTTGCTGTTGTTGTTTGTTTGTTAAATATTTTTTATGGTCAAACCTTAACAAACGCACAAACATTCTATACATGGTGTACATCAGTGACTCACAATATCATCACAGTTGTATATTGATCGCCATGATCATTTTTTTGAACATTTGTATCTCTCCAGCAAAAGATATAAAAAAGAAAACAGAAAAAACTCATACATACCATACCCTTACTCCACCCTCTCATTGACCACTAGTATTTCAATCTACTTAATTTAGTTTAACCTTTGTTCCCCCATTATTTGTTTATTTTTATCCATATATTTTACTCATCTTTCCATACCCTAGCTAAAAGGAGCATCGGACACAAGGCTGTCACATTGTAAAAGCTGTATCATTATACAATCATCTTCAAAAAACAAGGCTACTCATTGGACACCATACACGGAATGTTTGCATGTTAAGAATGTTAATGTTTGTGTGTTGTTTTGGTTTGATAATACAAAATAAATTAAAAAACATGGCTACTGAAACTATTAGCCTGCAGTTTCAGGTACTTCCCTCTAGCCACTCCAATACACCATAAGCGAAAAAGGATATCAATATAATGCATAAGAATAACCTCCAAGATAATTTCAAACTCGGCTTGGAATTTATCAGCCACTGACACTTTTTGTTTCATTTCAGTCTTTCCTCTTTTGGTGGAGAAGGTTTTTCTCAATCCCTTGATGCAAAGTCCAACCTCATCCCAGGATTTCTGTCCAATGTTGCCAGGAAGGTTTACACCCCTGGGAGTCATGTCCCACATAGAGGGGGATGCACCTGTTTTTTTAAAATACATTTTTAAAGTACATGTGTTTCTTGAATTCTCCAGTAATTTGAAAAAATGTAATCATGTGCCAGATCATGTGTTGGATGATGAATAGTCAACTTTAAAGGCTTTCTTGACTCTGATGTTCTTTGTGATTAGTGTTTGCTTTCTTAAGTATGTTCACATTGGGAATATTTAAATGCCTTGAATGGAAGTATGAAGACTGTGCTTCTAGATTGCTTTCTGGCCTAGGATTCTAGGTGACAGGGACAGAATAAGGACATGTTTTGCTATTTGATGGATTCATAACAAAAACTTAAACCAACTCTGCTGGACCTCATCTTTTTCTACATCAGCTGCTAGAAATCTCAGTGTCCCATTCCTAACACTCTCAACACTTTCCATTATCAATGCCAGAACCGCTTTTCCCTCTTTTCACCCAGCTAACTCCTGTACACTCTTTTTGTTGTTGTTTATTTTTGTTTTTTTAATGCACCATACAGTTCCATCTAAATATACAGTCAGTGGCTCACAATATCATCATATAGTTGTGTATTCATCACCATGATCATTTTTAGAACATTGCATCACTCCAGAAAAAGAAATTTTAAAAACCCCATATATCCCATACCCCTTACACCCCATCTCATTGACCACTATTATTGCAATCTACCCAATTTTTTTAGCCCTTATCTGCACTCCCCCCGCCATTATTTATTTATTTTTTTGTCCTTATTTTTTCACTCATCTGTCCATACCCTGGATAAAGGAAGTGTCAGACACAAGGTTTTCACAACCACACGGTCACATATAAAAGCTATATAATAAAGAGGATCCATATCTCACACCCTATACAAAAATTAACTTAAAATGGATCAAAGACTTCACATTAGTGAAGATCTAAGGCCATAAAACTTTTAGAAGAAAATGTAGGGAATTATCTTATAAAACTTATAATACGAGGCAGTTTCTTAGATCTTACAACCAAAGCACAAGCATTGAAGAAAGGAACAGATAAATGGTAACTCCTCAAAATTAAACACTTGTGCATAAAAGAACTTTTATAAAGAAAGTAAAAAGACAGCATACACAATGGGAGACAATACTTGGAAATGATATATCAGATAATATCTGATAAAGGTCTAGTATTCAGAGTATATAGAAGGATTGTTCAACTCAACAACAAAAAGACAAATAACCCAATTACAAAATGGGCAAAAGACACGAACAGACACTTCTCAGAAGAAGAAATACAAATGGCTAAAAGGCACGTGAAAAGATGCTCAACTTCCCTGGCTGTAGGGAAATGCAAATCAAAACCA
The DNA here is from genome assembly GCA_004026745.1 of Myrmecophaga tridactyla. Lineage (NCBI taxonomy): Eukaryota > Metazoa > Chordata > Mammalia > Pilosa > Myrmecophagidae > Myrmecophaga > Myrmecophaga tridactyla. Next base: position 699 of record PVIY010025959.1, on the reverse strand, counting down.
CAATGAGATATCATCTCACATCCACCAGAAAGGCCAGTATCAACATAACAGAAAACAACAAGTGCTGGAGAGGATGTAGAGAAGCACACTTATCCACTGCTGGTGGGAATGTAAAATGGTACAACCACTGTGGAAGGCAGCTTGCGGTTCCTCAGGAAGCTAAGTATAAATTGCCATATGACCCAGCAGTACCATTGCTAGGTATCTATTCAGAGGACATCGGGGCAAGAACACAAGTGGCGAAGGACACGAGGTCAAGGACACAAATAGACATTTACACACCAATGTTTATAGCAGCATTATTAACAATTACCAAGAGATGGAAACAGCTAAAATGTCCATCAGCAGACAGTTGGCTAAACAAATTGTGACATTTACGTAAGATGGAATATTATGCAGCTGTAAGACAGAATAAAGTTATGAAGTATGTAACAACATGAATGGACTTTAAGGACATTATGCTGAGTGTGATTAGCCAGAAAAAAAAGGACAAATACTGTATGGTCTCACTGATATGAACTGACATTAGTGAATAAACTTGGAATATTTCCTTGGTAACAGAGACCATCAGAAGATAGAAATAGGGTAAGATATTGGGTAATTGGAGCTGAAGGGATACAGATTGTGCAACAGGACTGAATATAAAAACTCAGAAATGGACAGCACAATATTACCTAACTGTAATACAATTATGTTAAA